>VWZU01008051.1:8739-21346 GCA_013397095.1 Sterrhoptilus dennistouni | reverse complement strand
AAAAAAAAAGTGGCCCTTGAAGCAGCAGGCTGTGCAGTTTAACTTTCATTTTGACAGGCTGGATGTGTTTGATATGTCTATTTAATGGGCTTTTAAATAAACCCACTGTTACTATAGTAACATTTACATCAGAGGTTGTGCTCGTGCTGCCTCTGAGGTACAGAAAACCAATCTGCTCTGCTCACCTTGGTGCTTCACGCCGATATTTTACATGGCAAACCTGTTTTCTAATAAATAATTTCCTTTTTTTTTTCCGAGTGTTTTCCTTCTCAGCTTGGAAATGAGGATATATTTGAGCTGGTTGGCTCGGCAGTGACTAAGCCCTGTGTGTGGGAGAGCAAGGATTGCAGAAAAAGGAAACTGCAGCCTGGGGAAATCCAAGCTGCATCCCTGGAATTGTACAATTGTCCAGGCTGAACTCTTGGAGCAACCTGGGATAGTGAGAGATGTCCCTGCCATGGGAATGAGATTGGTTTTAGGGTCCTTTCCCAGCCAAATCATTCCAGGGCTCTACAATTCCATCAAATCAGACAAACCTGGGATTTCTGCTCCTCCATGAGGTTTTCCTGGTCCAGCTCTGCTTTCACTCAACAGCACCAGAATATTTACACAGCAAAAGGTGTGTGAATTTCCTCTTGGGATGAGGAAATGGAACCATCCAGGGTTCTCAATTCCCCTAAAAAGACTTTTTTGTAGGGTTTTAATCTTATTTTCTGTTAGAGTCAGGATTAAATGCTCAAGAGATGGCATTTGTGTTCAGACTCAGATTTTTATTAATTCTTACCTATGTCACAGTCTCACAAGCTGTGACTTCTGGCTAACAAGGTGAAAAATGGCTCTAAGTCTTTGCAAGGCCTTTTAAGCACAAACTGTCCAATTAAGAAATGACACCTAAATTATTTTTTTTTTACTTTTAACCCAATAACCAACCACCCCTGGCCCACAATGTGGATTTTTCTATCCAACTACAAAACACCACCCAGACCCATGGAGGAGAAGGTGAAAAAGAAGGACTCAGCCTCTGCCCTAAAACCTCCATCTTGCTTTATGTATTTATATTACTGTATACTAAAACTTTTAAGTTTTCCACCCTGTGCTATCACAGGCTTCTATCCAAACCCCACACCCACAATCCCAGTGCTGTCACTCAATTTTGGGAGCCTTTTCCACGGCCTCAGGTCAATGCAGTGTTTGCCTGGGGGTCAGTGCCTGTCAGCACAGAGAGTCTGGAATTCTCAGTGAACAGGGTTCCAAACAACTTTTTAGTTGTGCATGTCCTTAACAGGAAATTAAGGACATAATTATTTATTAGCAGCTGGGAAATGAAGATGATAACGGGAAGAGTGAAGGAAACTTAGAGCCAACAACTTGAATTTGCTTTTCCTTCTATTTTTCCTCCTGATGTGCATCATTTTAAATCAGATTTCAGTACAAACCTGCATGGATGGGGCTGTGGAACAACCCAAACACTGCTGACCGTGTAAAGCCAACTTTGCTGATGTCACAACAATTAAAAAACCCAGGATTTACTTGAGATTCCAAAGCGTTGTTGGGTCTGTTATCCCCACAATCCCTGCCAGGATGACACACTCAGCTCCATCTGAGAAAAGTAAACACCACGAGTTTTTTTGTTTTTTTTTTTCCCCCTCAGGGGGTGGTGGTGGTGGGAATCTATTTCCAGCAGCACTTCAGAAAAGCTGGCACCAATCTGGGTCCTCAAGTGGGATCTCTCACACAACAGGGCAGGAATTCACAGCACAGAGAGAGAGAAATGCTGCAGAAAATCAGAAGGTGTTTGGAATAAATGCCTTCATTTAAAAAAAAAATTAAAAAATTAAAATTCTGGGGGTTTTTTGGTCGATTTAGATGTTTCTAAATCTGTCAAAAATTCAGTTTTGTGATAGTCACAGACTCAGGAAAAATATGGGATGGGTGGTTTAATCCAAATTGAGGCAGCTCTTGTGGTTTTGGCTATGGAGAGAGGATTTTAACTTAAATGTTTATATCTCAGTGATGAATTTCATCCAACACAAAGTAGAAACTTCATCTAGTCGTGCCCACAATAAATGAAAATCATGGAAAAGCTGGAAGAGGCCTTAAAATTCTTTAAAATATGCCACCATTTTTTTCATTTGAGCAAGAGAAGTTTGACAACTGCTACAAGGATCCTCCCCCACCTCATCCCACCATCCCAAAAGGGAGAAAAACATTCCTAAATAAAGAGACAACCTCACACATCTTTCATCCCAAAAGGGAAAAAAAACCCATTCCTAAATAAGGGACAGTATCACACATTTTTCATCCCAAAAAAGGAAAAAAAAAATCCTAAATAAAGAGACAACCTCACACATCTTTCATGGCTCTTTTCAGCTGCATTATTCTCCAAAATCAGATTATTTCACCTAAACATCAAGGGAAGTGCTGGAGCAGTGTCCAGTTTTTAGCTCCTACTAAGCACAGCTTTGGGCACTAATTTTGGGGTAAATCTTTGGAAGATTTGGGTTTTCAGTGTCCAAAATCTGGCAGCATTTTCATCCCTGTTTATTTGGAGTGTGGAATTGCTGGATCCATCTGCTGAGACCTTAATTTTCTGCTCATTTTCTAGACAACAATAAGTGAGAAGGAATTGCATGAGGGGGAAAAAACAGAGAGATATTGAGTGTGTGGTGGGAAAACAGGAAAAACTGGGCTAGGAAGGGAAGATATGGGAAGAGGCAAAGAACAAGAAGCAGATGGATCATTCTGGGGTGGGAATGATGTGTCCAGCTAGAGCTGGCACGGGGGAAGTGTGAGGGAAGGGATGATCCTGGAATTCTGACAGCAGGGAAAGGGTCAAGGACACAGAGTTCCCACCAAAAAGGGGAAAGAGAGGAGAAAAAAAAAAAAAAAAGGAAAAAAAAAAAGGAATTCTCTGTGAGATTGTGGGATGCTGTTTGCCCTTGGCTTTATGGGATGGTGGGAACACTTGGGTGCTGGATTCTGAAGTTGTGCCCTCTTTATTTGGCAGAAAAATCAAGTGGAGCAGCATTGCCTGGGACAACAATTCCTGATTTTTGGCAATATAGAAAAATGGGAGCAGCACTGCCTGGGACAACAATTCCTGATTTTTGACAGAAAAATGGAGGCAGCACTGACCGAACAACCATTCCCAGTTTTTTCGGCAATAAAACAGGAGCAGCACTGCCTGGGACAGCCATTCCCAATTTTTAGCAGAAAAGCAGCACTGCCTGGGACAACAATTCCTAATTTTTAGCAGAAAAGCAGCACTGCCTGGGACAGCCATTTCCAGTTTTTAGCAGAAAAATGGGAGCAGCATTGCCTGGGACAACCATTCCCAGTTTTGTTGCTGGGAGCACCTGGAGAGGGATGTTCTTGTGCCTCTCCCCCAGGAATTCCCCATGGGAATGTTCCCCAGCCTTTGCTGTGTGTTCCTGCAGCAGGAGGGAGAGGCCAAGGCACTGCTGGGGCTGCAGGGGGTGGGAATGAGCAGGGCAGGGATCACCCCAAAAAGCAGAATTCCAAGGAAATCAGGCAGGAATTCCAGCCCTGCCACACCCAGAGCTGTTCAGACCACACCAGGCAAGAGCAGAACTTTCCAAACCACAACAAACTCCAGTCTCCACTCACATCCCAGGCCTTGAACCATTTAAAAATGTCATTTTTGGACTTTCAGAGCATCTCCAAACTCTCCCTTATTGATCAGGAATTTGTGGCAAAAGGTCTCCCCCCCTTGAAGGCTGTCAAACTCAAAGCTGATCTGATTAATCAGTGCAGACAGGTTTTCCCTTCAGAAAGGTCACATTTATTTATTCAATGCAGAGTGATTCCATCCTGGATCTGGCTGCAGGATATCTGAGCACCCCTGAATCATTCAGCTCTTTCCCTCCACATCACCACTCCAATCTCCTTCTGCATGGGTTAATAAGGGATAAAATTGACTATTAAACTTGATTAATAATGTTAATTTCAAAAGGTTTCATTTAGAGGCAGGAGTTTTGAAGTTTAAATGGGACCAAACCAGCCTAAATCTTGCTGCCACCACTCAGACTCCAAATAAAAATCCAGCCCTAAGGAAATGACCAATTACTGCCATTTAAAAGTTAGCTACTATTCATTTAGTGAGATTACTGAAAGTGCTACAGGAAATCAGGTGTTGACTGACCCTCAAAATGAGTTTACCTCATCACCTTGCCCATTGCAGAGCAGAAAATACAATTATTGCAGCAACTTGGAGCACCTCACACAAAACTGGGGAGTTGTGGGCAATAAAAACACTTCAGGGTCAGACAAGCAGGTGGCACAAAATTGGGTTTGACCTTTGATCCAGTTAAAATTCTGCAAAGAAACCAAAAGTTTGGGATCTATTTGGAAATGATCCCCTCAAAATGGACTTTATTTCTGTTTTAAGGGAGCAGTGCTGTCATTCACTGTGACTTCCAGCACTTGTCATCGACAAGAAGATGAGACTAAAATTAAGTTAATTGGGCCATTTTTCACACCAAAGGCCACATTTTAAAAATACCTCACAGCCCCCAAAGCTCGAGAAATCACCTCAAAACATCACCCAGTAAAACAAACCCATTTCTTTTCAAAACCTACTAACACTGATGAGGGGTTTATGTTTCATCAGGATTGCTCTGACTTTAAAAACCTTCCAAATATGAGAAACCATCCCCTGTAAAAGAGCAGAGAAACAGAAATACCTGTGCTGATCTTCAGGTGTCCAAAGGGAGGTGAATAATCCCAATCCTAATTTAGGAAATTGGCTGAATCCTAATTAACTTCCCACATTTCTCCTTTCTCAGACTCCCAGACAAAGGCTGGACATTTGGAAATTGTTTTTAATGACTGGCTGGCTATTAAGAGATCCATGAAAACTGATTTCTTTCCTGCTGGAGATTTTAATTAAGCAGCAAGACATTTGTTAGGAATCCAATTTTTAAAGGAATGGGAGGAAAACCCAGCACACTCTGGACTGGCTAAGTTATACTAATTTGTATAATCTGATTTAAAAGATAAATGCAGGAGAAATATCCTGCATTTCTCAATCTGTTCAAATGAAAGAGCAGAGTTTTCTTTCATTTCCCTACTCACATTAAAGGGGTCACAAACCCAGCTGGATCAGGGTTGGTTTTTTTTTACTTAAAATCAGAATTTTAAGTGAATCAAAGGGCAAACCCAATTTTGTGCCACCTGCTTGTCTGACCCTGAAGTGTTTTTATTGTCCACAACTCCTCAGTTTTGTGTGAGGAGCTCCAAATTGCTGCAATAATTGTATTTTCTGCTCTGCAATGGGCAAGGTGATGAGGTAAACTCATTTTGAGGTAAGTGAAACACCTGATTTCCTGCAGCACTTTCAGTAATCTTTCATCCCTCCTTGATCCCAAATTTCCTAAGGGAGAATTTGATCAGCAGCCAGAGTGTGACAACTATTGCAGCTTTTGTTTCTGGCTGCTGTAAAGGATTGTTGTTGGTTTTTTTGGGTGTTTTTTTCCCCTTTAAAGATGGAAAACTGGGAACAAAGGCTCCTGTTATCCTGGGAAATCACAACTCCAGATCAAACAGTCCCAACAAAGGGAGAGCAAAACACACAAATGTCACCCTCAACCCTCTGACTCCAAGTCCTGGTATCAAAGTCACTTTAAAACACCCTTGAACTTGTCCCCAAATCCTCAAAAAAGCAAAACCACCCAAGCAGCATCTCCCATTTATTCACAAGGAGCAAGAAAAGGAAAGCAGCACAGTCAGGGCACTGGTAAATGAAGCTCCAAGAGGTGATAAATCAAAATTCAGAGATATTTATCACCTGAAATGACCCCTTGGACCTACCAGAGACACCAACATTGCTGTCTGTACCTCAGGATTATTCTCCTTTTAAGGGTTTCAAATCATATAAAACTCCAGCCTGAATATGATTTCTGCTGTTTTTAACGAAACAACAGTGAGCAATTCATTTTCTCAGCATTCCCCAAGAAAAGATGCAATCTAAAAATATGTACCAATGTAATACAGGCAGTTTCCACCAGGGAATTCCCACCAGAGTTTGGCTGTGGGAAGGCAAAGAGCTGCAGAAATATTTGGGGTTCAGATGCCAACACCTGGGTTGATTTGAAATTCCTCTCATAATCATTTCACAGAAATCTTCCCTGAATGCTAAACCGCAAAAGGAAAGCTTATCATCACATATAATGTGTATTTATTATTGACATTATGTGTGTTTATTACTAATACCATGAGTCATTTTGCACAGTTCTGTTCACTACATGGAAATTACTCGGTTAAATAAAACCATGGGTTGAGCCTCGTTTTAAAAACAATTTTCTACCTGTTCCCTGTGAATTTTCTGAGGGAAAAGAGGGGGGTTTTATAATCCCTGTGGTCTCCCCAGCACAAACTCCCTGAGAAGTGGCAAGAGGGAATTCCAGGTGTGGAAAATTTCCTGCTCAGGCAGACAAGGGGTGGGACAGGAAGCCACCAGTCCATGAGAAAAATGAATATCCAGAATATTTGTTACACTCTAGAACTGTTCTATAAAAGTCATAATTCCATTTTAAAAAATGGTCCTGGTTATGGGGAATAAACATTTTTAATATAACCCAGAAACAGCTGAACTAAACCTCAAAGGCAAAAATGAATACCCAGAAATACAAATACAAATGAATCTCCAGAATATGTGTTACAATCTAGAACTATTCAATAAAAAGTCATAATTCCATTTAAAAAAATAAGTCCTCATCATGGGGAATGAACACCTGTGACCCATTTTTAGTATAACACTGAAACAGCTGAACCAAACCTCAAAATAAGAGCAAAAAACGAATATCCAGAAATATGAATACCCTGAAAAATGAATCTCCAGAATAATTATTACAATCTAGAACTATTCAATAAAAAGTCATAATTCCATTTAAAAAAATAAGTCCTCATCATGGGGAATGAACACCTGTGACCCATTTTAATAGAACCCAGAAGCAGCTGAACCAAACCTCGAAATAAGAGCAAAAAACGAATATCCAGAAATATGAATATCCTGAAAAATTAATATCCAGAAATAGGAATATCCTGAAAATTAATATCCAGAATAATTATTACAATCTGGAACTATTCTATAGGAAATCATAATTCCATTTAAAAAAATAAGGCCTGGTCATGAAGAATAAACATTTTTAATATATCCCAGAAGCAGCTGAGTCAAACCTCATAATAAGAGCAAAAAATGAATATCCAGAAAGAGGAATACCCTGAAAAATGAATCTCCAGAATAATTATTACAATCTAGAACTATTCTATAAGAAGTCATAATTCCATTAAAAAAATTAACTACCAATCATGGGGAATAAAGACCTGTAACCCATTTTTAATATAACCCAGAGGCAGCTGAGCCAAACCTCAAAATAAAGGCAAAATAAAGGCAAAAGCCCTTTCAGCCACACTCAAATTCTCCAAAGCCTTGTACTCGAGGCATTGCTGTGGAAAAAAAGCTCCAGCTATTCCAAAGGCACCACAAACTCCTCCTGCTGATGGTGGGGGATTCAATAATTCCATTTTTCCCAACTTCTGGGGAGATCAGGATTCCCCACTTTAATATTTTCATCATTTTAATAGCAGGAGAAGTTCCCAGGAAGAGAAGGAGAGCTCTGCATCCCTGCCTTGCTGGGAGAAAACAGATTTAACTCCAGACTCCTCAGGAAAAAGGGATGTGGAAAAGCTCCAGCACTGCCTTACATCCCATCTTTTTTTATAGAATTATTTTAAAAACCTCCCAGTTTCACCACTTCATCCTCATAAATGATGATCCTTTACCTTTCCATCACATCCTGCATTAATTCCCCTTCCATGGCTCCAGGAATTGTCCATTCCAGCACCAGGAAAGCAGCTCTGGGCACCTTTAACCTTCCCCCTCACATCTGTCTGGTTGAAATTTAAGACAGACAAACCTTTGAAGCATCAGATATGTTTATTAGACAAGTCCAAAAGTCAGTTTTAGTAGGCAACTTGGAGAGAAAAGCAGAATATATTTGCATGTCCGTGTTTTAATACTTCATGATCTCAAGGATATGGTGATCACAGGAGATAAAAACAGTTTACAAAAGGTACAAAAACTGCACTGAATTAATTTCCTGACGATAGGAAATAGGATTAGTTGACAAGGAAGCTTTGGGAAAAGCAGCCAGAGATTTCCAGCTGATTCTGGAACACTGATCTTGCCTTGTGGTCACAAAAATCAGAGTTATGTGGAAGTTTAAGGCACTTTGGATACACAGAATTCACTTCCATACAGGAAAATCATTCCAGAGAAACCACAGGAAATTCCCACTGCAGGGATGGGACAGAATTCCCAGCAGAGCTTTGTGGCAATGAAGCTCTGGAGACAAAAAAAAAAAAAAACCACCCACTGAAATATTATTTTTTTACAGTGTTTGATAACAAAGTAAATTTGCTTTACAGAGGTCAAAGGAGATCTCCACGATTTCAACACAATTTGAAACATTCAATGTAAAGTCCAGGTGAAAACTGCATGACATTCACATTAGGGATTAGTGCACTTACAAACAATAATAATAATAATAATAAAAATAATAATAATAAAAAAAGCATTGACCTTCTCCACTCAACACCCACCAACCACAGCCCAAAGGGGATACAGTACAATGGAAAAATCTGGCAAAAAAAGCAATTTAAACCAGCATTTTCTGCTCCTCTTGGTCACTTGAGATTGTCCTTGCTCCCTGCTCCTGTCACACACCACAGCAGAGCCCACAAAGACTGATTTATCTTAAGGAAAAATTCAATCTCAGCTGCTTTTCCTCCCCAAAACTCCATCAGTAATTGAGTATTTTTGTAGATTTTTACTGCAGCCTTTGGTACAGAAATGGAGTAAAAGCTTTCCAGAATCCAACCCAAATCCAAGAGGAGCTCAATGGAATTGTTGGCAAAGGAATTAAGAATTTATCATCAGGCACTGACTGGGTTTTATTTCACTGTTTTGCTTCATTGTTGAGTAAAAAAATGCCACTGTCTAGAGAAAAAAAAGGCATCTTCTTTAAAACCAAAGCAGGATTTAAACATGGAAATGATGTTTAACCTGAAAAATCTGGTTTATCATTAAAACAAGGAATTTTCCCAGTGCCAAGAGAGTTCACCAAAAGCAGGAAGAAAATACTCAGATAATTCGTTTTATAGGTTTATCCTGCTCTGTCTTGGATGGAGCATGAACATCCAGAAAAAAAAAAAAAATAATGTTAATTCTTCTTTTAGCAGGAGACAAACTAGAATTCCTTCAATATAAAATACAGCAACTCAAGTGTTCCTTCTCCCACAGCTGAAATTTCCATTGAAAACATGGAATTTACCTTCCTCAAACTCCCTTTTCCATTCCTGCTTGAGCCATGGCCCACGAATGGGGACCAAAAAATTATTTCTGTCCCCATTTCAGAGTGTTCCTGGAATTAATTATTGACCATCCCCTCAATCCTCACAAAACTAAAGTAATAAAATGACATTTGCTGAAGTGTAATTATTTAAATGGTTACTAGGATAATGCTATTTAAAACCAGAAGTGTTTTAATGTTTAAAAGCAAGGAGGAAAATAAGAAATCCTACCCAGCAGAACACTCAGTTCCTTGCAATTCAACACCCATAAAAAGACAGAGTTGAACAGTAAATTGTGATTTTTTTTTTTAAGTGTCCTGAGGGTAGTTTCTCCTTTTGTGAACCTTCATAGAAGTTGTGTCAGCTTTAAGATGCATTAAAGTAGATTATTCCCCAAATGCAGCCACGATTTTTGAACTGAACAGGGCCAGAAAATTATCTTTGTGGGGAGAAAATGATCTTCAAACAAACCTAAGTGAAGGGTTTTTAAGCAGGGTTATTTTCTTTTGCTTTTACATTTACATTTGGCTTTATAGCACTGAGAAAAAAAACCCACAATTTTTCTCAAATTACAATTAATGAGATGTCAATGAAATACAAACTCATCCTAATTAAAGCAGAAGGATTGATCAAAGCTGAACAATCCCAATTAGGACAATCTTTATATTATCCTTTGATTAGATGGTTAAAAACCCAACAGGAATAAGTGACCAGTGGCTCAATTGCATTTAAACCAAAATTAAACTGCAATTAAACCAAAAAAATTAATGCAAATATAGTGAAAAATGGCTAAAACTGCTGATGTTTTGTAAACTTCTTCAAGGATAAAGTCAGATTTTAGTGATTTCACTTCAAGCCAACCATCAGCAAGGTCCCTTTGGCTGAAGTGCATTTTTTTTTAAAAAAAAAGCAAATTATGAAGTGATAACATGGATTTTATAACAAAACACACACATTATAATATCTGTACATACACACAGAACAGGGAGTGAGGAGGAAACAAAACAAAACAAAAAAAAAGCTGTAAAATATTCCAAATTACCAGCACCACGAGGAGCTCCTACCACTGCTCCCAGCTAAAGTCATCTCCTCTGCCAAACACCAGGAAAAAACCTAAAATAGTGAGGAAAATAACTGCATTTCCAGCCAGCACCAGGCCACAGGCTCCCCATTTGATCTGAAATACAAGAAATGGAACAGTCAGAGCAGCTTTTCTCAGAAGAGAAGCTCAGGGCAGTCATTTCTAACCATTAGATCAGCTAAAATAATAATTTAAAAATCAAAATATTACAGAAAAGACTCTAAAAGCAGAAAAGGCAAGCAATAAATAATTCAATTTGTGTGACTAATTATTCAATTAGCAGCCACTGGTGTCACTAATAAACATTTCAGCCAAGCTAGTAGTAGGGTTTAGAAGGAAATGATGATTTTCCTTACAAATCATTAAAGCACACCTAAATCAGAGAGAAATCTGGTGAAATTAGTGCTCCCCTTTGATTGCCACGCAACAAAATCAAAATATCTCCTTTTAAAAAGTAAATTCAATAAGTTAAATAAGTAAGGCATAGAAAAATGTGGATTTAAAAGTAAACAGGGGTGGGTTTTTTTGGTTTTCTGTGGTTTTTTTTTTAATGAGATGCACAAGTGATTTACTTAAATAAGCAACATTTTCTCTTAAAATCCATGACTGAGAGTTCCCTCTCGTGGCTGTTCTGCTGCTGCCAGGCCACGACTCCAAAATAAAATAAAAAAAAAAATCTCAGGGGAATTGGGGCATTACAAATAAATTTCAATAAATAAATGATTGAAAGTGAAAGGGAGGAAAAGCAAGAGGACTCAGTAAAACATCACTGGGTGGTTGGGACATGGGACAGGAGGAATATTTTTGTTTTTTTTTTAAGAGAGATGTGACCAAAATCTCACCCGTGGAGAGCAGCTCAGACAGCAAAGAGGAAAGGAAAGAAGTTGGGAAGAGTTTTTTGAGGTTTTGAGGGGGTAAAGTTTGGGAAATGCTTTGAGAGCAGCACTGGAAGTTTGGCCTTTTATGTTTTAAACTCCCACTACTCCCCAGTCCCTGAGTTTGCAGCATTCTCAGTGGAGAAGGCAGAGATTTCAACAGAAAAATCAGGATTATGGAGCAAAAAGGGATGCAAAGGGTCATGAGGCAGAGAAGGAAAGAATTATCTTGTGTTGGACCAAAACAAAGCTGGAAGGGGGAAAAAAAACACCTAAAAACTTTTAAGTTGGGTGAGTTTTGGGTTGGTTTTTTTTTTTTTACTCAAAAAGGCAAAATTCAGTGGATTCTCTCCTTGTGGCAATGGAAATGACAGCAGGGACTGAAGACAACACCCAATAAATGACGCCTGAGAATTAAAAAACAAGAAATGAGCCAGGACTTACTGCTTCCACCCGTGCCAGGATGATGGGAAAGCCAAAGGCAGAGACAACAATCCCTGTGGTGAAGAAATAGGCCAGCTCCCTGCAGGCACTGCTGGCTGCATCACTGTCATCAGCCACCCTCCTGGCAATGAACTGGGGAATGGGGCAGAGGAAATAAAATATCAACACAAACAGGGGCCAGTACACGCTGGGCAGGGGGGGAAAAAAAAAAAAAAAGAGAGAAAGAAAGGCATCGTTAGTTAAAATAGGTATTTCGACCAGAAAGTTGGTGAAACATTCCTAATGCTGCTCTTTTTTTTTTTTGGCTTGAGAAGTGGATTATTAATCAGAAATTATAAATAATCAGAATATAATCAGAATAATTCAGAAATTCCACCCAAAATGGGGCAATTCCACCTCGTTTTCCCTGTGCTAACAGAGCAGNCACCCTCTCACACAAGCAGTGGTTGATTTTATTTTACTTTTATTCACCCTCTCACACATGCAGTGGTTGATTTTATTTTACTTTTATTCACCCTCTCACACAAGCAACTGTTGATTTTCTTTTACTTTTATCCACCCTCTCACACGAGCAAAGTGTTAATTTTATTTTACTTTTATCCACCTTCTCACAAGAGCAACTGTTGATTTTATTTTACTTTTATTCACCCTCTCACACAAGCAAAGTACTGATTTTATTTTACTTTTATCCACCCTCTGACACAAGCAAAGTATTGATTTTATTTACTTTTATCCACCTTCTTACACGGGCAGTGGTTGATTTTATTTTACTTTTATTCACCTTCTCACACATGCAAGTCTTGATTTTATTTTACTTTGATCCACCTTCTCATAC
>VWZU01008047.1:139093-165952 GCA_013397095.1 Sterrhoptilus dennistouni | reverse complement strand
CATGTCCATCTTCAGAGCCATGAAAGATTGGCTCTGTTGGACATGGTCGAAGCTTCTAGCAGCTTCTCACAAAAAGCCACCTACCCTTGTGGTCCTCCCCCACTACCAAAAAACCAGGCCATGACAAATCAAAGCGCTGTAATCAGGATGTCAACACCAAAGGAAGTGGTACTGTTATTTTCACTGTGTTCACACATGTACTTGCAAGCATCTTATCCTACCTTGAGACAATTAAGTACATTCATCAGTCTTCATACTGTAATTCTAATAGAAATTTTGATTTTGCCAGTAAAACTCCTGAGAATGCAATGTTGTTTGTAAAATTTATCGTCATCTATTTTACTCTCTCAAGCATTATTAAATCAACATACTGCAAAGTTATTCACAGCTGCGCATTTGTATTTTGTTACTAGTTGTAAGTAAAATCAATTTTGCTTAACAAAACCTGCTCTATTGCGAACTCTGTCAAGTGATACTTATATATCTATATTTTAACTCTACAGTAACTGAATCATTTAATAATCTTTTCCATTATCATATTTAGGATTTAAAAAATGTGAGTTCATTCGTGTCCGTATTATTCTGCCTTTTTTTCTTTCTTTCTTTCTTTCTGAATTGCATATTAACCCACTTTCAGCTTTGGAATTTTTAAATACATATCAAAATATAATCAACTTAAGGAAGCCAGAAGTTTTCCTTGATGCTTCTTCTAAGTCTCTCTGATGTAAGCTATGTATACACTGGTGAAATATGTAGCAGGTGGCTTCGTAACTTTTTTGTTACTTGTTAGCACTTACTGGACTTTAGTATGCTGTGTTCACGGGAAACAAGGTCTACACCTTTTCTGTAGTTTTGGCCATTTCATAGTATTCTCTATCATTGTTAAGAGTGTTCTTCATGTTAACAGTCTTCTAAACTTTTTCTGCTGGCTTTAGCCCTGGTCCTTAAATCTGGTCCTTAGATTTTTATGACTATTTTTTACTGTGTTCAGAATTTCTTATTGATATTGATTGCTGGCAGTCCCTCATGTTCTTTCTGTTCATTAACTGTATTTTAATTGCTCTCTTTGTGTCACCTCATGACTAGAATAGGCTCTAAGAAGGAACTTAAACTTTGCTCCAATTACGTATTTGAGATGAGAAGTGTCTTCTGTTTGCTTGGAACCATATAATTAAATGTGACCACTGATAACCAAGCAGCTAGCTATGTGAAATTCAATTATACTAGTCTTTATCTATTCTTATCCAAATTAATTAGCATGTTTGTGTGGAATATATATTTTACATTTGAGGTACAGTATGGAGCTGTCTCCAGAGAATGGTGTGAGCTTAATGAGTGTTAATGTATGCCGTTTCTGATCCTAGGATCAGAGCCATAAATCCACTATATTATTGTTTGCCTATACTTTTCTTACGTAAATATCTCAGTAAAGTTAATAAGATGTTAGACTGCTTAAGTAATAAGAACTGCAGAATTTGGCCCTTTAATAAGAAGCATTAATTTAATAGGAGGTCAGTAATTTCAAGGGTGGTGTGGAAGAGAAAATCTTCATTGTGCAATATCTTAGATGATGTTTACAACTGGATCTAACACACTAGATACCCATGTCATGTATTATCTGCTTAAAATGATTTAAGTAAACAAACAAGGCCTGCATTTCCCTTTCAGAAAAAGAAGTAGCGTGTATCATCATGCATGAATAACATGTCATGAAATAGTAGGTATGCAACAGGAAGCAATTTTGATTTAAATTATAGCTGCTCATACTGTTCAAGAAAAGCTAGTGACATCTGCAAAACTATTTGGCAAATCCAGATGTAGACTGTTACGTAAAGTTAACTGAAAGTTTTATCAGGTTTTATTTTCAATCTTTCCAAATATTTTACTATAAACACACATAGAGCATGTTTGTAGTGCAATATATGTCTTGTATTGTACCATAATTCTACATAGAGGTCACTAGGTCTTCTTTTGACTGACTTATGGTGTGAGTCACCAGTTTAGATAGTAATAATTAATTCTAAGTATTGCTCAATGCAGCGGGTATTAACTGAAGATCTTACCATACCAGGATCAGAAAGTAAGACAAGTGGTAAGAAGAATTAAATGGAAGTATGCTGATGTCACTGTGACATTGCTCATTAGGAGATATTTTGCCATGGAAAGATCTTTAAAGTTCTTAGTGATATTTTATATTCTATGAAACAGAGAAGACCCAAGAAGAGGACTGCTGACAGAATAAAGTAGATTTTGACTTATACTTTGGTGTAATATATCTTCTTTTAAGTGAGATAAGTAGGATGGTTATCTCTTAAATTGTAAACTCTAATCTTGAATGTTTTTTATACATGAACAACTTCATGCATAGGACCCGTTTTTTTAAAAAACATACGGCAGCTTGCTTGATGAGATTACCTACATAAATGTGTCCTGGGTTGCAGTGTAGGATGTACACAAACCACAACAAAATGTTTATAGGAATTGAGCATTAAGTTTCTGCACCAAATTTCAACATAATTCATGCAGTTCTAATTATATATAAATGATATAGGAAACTTCCTGCAGAGGCAGACCTGTGATAATGTATTGAGCTTACACTGAATCAATGTACTTGTAACGTGCACATATGCAGAGAGTTGCTGGTTTAAGTATAAAAGCCAGCATACTTAAAGCAAGGCTTTCATACTGTCAGCCTGAACACCACAAAAAAACCCCTTTATATGTCTCACTCAGGCAGTTTAAATATATGACAATACTCAGGTGAGATCAGACTTCACATATAATAGCCAGGAATATAATTCAATATTGAAGGCATATGAGAATATGCCTTCAATATTTTTATACCTGTTCATTTAAGTAGCACTTCCGAAAATGCAAGTGTTGTAGGTGCAAAGTTTACTGCAAAGATGGTGTTAGTATTTCTCACCAGCAAAATTTCCTCATCTCAAAGTGACAGTGAAGTCTGTATTTCCTTTAGTACAGAACTAAGCAAATTAAGACACATTTGACTTATGGCTATTTGGTGTAAGGACTGTTTGTTGCCATGTGTTGCAGGGCAGGGCCTTGTGCAATGGCACAGTCCTTAGTCATTAACATAATAAATAGAGTGATTTATGTTAAAAGTAATAAATTGGTCTTTCTGATTTATGCCTTCCCAACAGAGTACAAGCCTCACACTGTACTCTGTTGTTTTCCTTCCCTAGGCATACTGAAACTACTTTTACTTAATACTTCTTTGTTCCATGCATATTCATTTTTCTGACATGTATTACTAGATTATTGATTCTTCTGAGTTCATTCCTGGTTTTTAATTATAATAAAATATTTGCCTTTTTTTGGTTTATCTGGTTTATTTAGTTTTTGGGTTTTTTTACTTCTCCATAAGCAATCTCTTAAGGTTCCTAGCTGTTAAAATAGGTGTATTTTCAGGAGACAAGAGAGAGGGAAGAAGAAAAATGGATTTAAGCAATACAGTTCATTTCAATGTGGGTTTTAGTGAGCAATCTGGGGAAAAATACTTTGTTCTGGCACATTATTTAAAATACTGCTTATCCAGATTATAATATAAATTAGAAATAGACTATTTGCCTTTATTTTTAAATAATATTCTTTGTCTTTTTTCCTGCCGAGTATGGTATCTATGTCGCTATTCAGTAAATGTGTGTGAAAGTAACTTTTGCTTGTTTTTTTACAGGAACTTTATAGTGGTAGCAAAGACTGTAATATCCTTGCATGGATACCAGCTCCACGCAAGCCAGTTGCTGATGATATTTCTGAAAAGGTAGTGAATTTTTGAGTTGGAACTGTATTCTTTTTTATGGGTGTTACACTTGGGCAGGTTTTGTGGAAATTCAGTAAGAAGTATGTGATTCACCATCAACACTTTTAATAATTTCTCATTAAGAGGAGAA
This sequence comes from Sterrhoptilus dennistouni, assembly GCA_013397095.1. Taxonomy (NCBI): domain Eukaryota; kingdom Metazoa; phylum Chordata; class Aves; order Passeriformes; family Zosteropidae; genus Sterrhoptilus; species Sterrhoptilus dennistouni. The sequence goes on along the minus strand of VWZU01008047.1, from coordinate 162,041 downwards.
TCACCTGTTATTTCTGTGCAATCTTTGATTTTTTTAGGGCTTTGAGAAGATGTTTTCTCTTATAATCTAGTCAAATCTTTTGTAAGCTTCCTACTTAGTTAAGAGTAGTTCATGTTACTTGACTGTGAAGTCAAATACTTCTGAAGTCATATACCGTATGAAGGGTCTTTCAAATTCTGCTTCTTTAATTTCCGAACTGCTTTCTGCAGTTTGTCCTGTTTGGAAATTAAAGAGGTGTTAGACAGTATTTTAAATTTTTTAAGAATATACTGTGTATTAAGCAGTAAGATTAGGGATACCGCACTTTGTACACAAATATTTTTGATGTAAAAATATAATAAAGGACTTTATAAATAAGTTTATTTTTTTTGCCCCAGGCAGACATTAAGGGTTATTGCAGGGAAAACCATATGTAAGACTGTTTCCAGTAGAGTACTTTCTCTTCCTCTTGGGCAAGAAATATTTCAGTGAACAACCTGAGTGAGAAAAATTCTATATTTTAAGGAACTGAAACCATTCACAGAATCAGAGTCTGGTGAACTGTTCTAATGTTGAAAAATAAAGGAGTATTAATGTTTTGCTGATAGCATATGAAAATTTTACTTTTTAAAATTCCAGTACTGTTCCATTTTAGATGGGGAAATTATAAGATGCATAATTGTTGTGACATTTACCTTTTGTAAGTTTTTGTATTTCAAAACTATCCTACACTTAAGCAGAGAAGAAAAATATAGTTCCAAAGGTTTGATACCCTAAACCCAAAATATGTTGACCAGAAATTAACATCTCTGCTGTGAAAAATTTGATATGAATGAATTGTATTTTTCTTAGTAAAAAAAAACCAAACAAACTCACAGCAACCGAAGTATTTACTTAGCTCTGATTGGAACTGCTTCTTTAAATTTGACAGAGTGGCAGTAAATAATATATGCCATTGTTTTGAAATCTGTTAAGCTACAGCTGCTGTTTGCAAGTACTGTAGATGAGCCCTGTCTTTGTAAGAAGCTGTTCTGTTGTCCACAGCCACTAATTCCTGCTCCCTCTCAGGTGCTAGAATAGGCATTTGAGTGCTTGAATGACCAGAATCTGAACCCAGAATAGAAGTAAACAAGAAAAAAATTTACCCTAAGTCACTGTGATTCAGTGCACAAACTCTTTAGTTGGACCCTATGGGAGCTGAGGTGAGAAATATTTCTTGGATGTGGATAGAGGCCAGGACTGCTTCCTGACACTGTAGTGCAAAGTTGTGATGGGCTGAGAATATTATGGCCTAAATTAAATCAGTGGCACACAATAGACACAGTTGTTGTAACGTTTGTTACATTTTGTACCAAACATTTGTAATCCTTCCAGTCAGGCCTCCAGATGTTTTATGCTGAAATTGGAATTAAATACAGTACTATTTCTTTTCATAATTTGTCATGTCTCTAATCAGCAAAATGCCTAAAAAAGTAATTAAGAATAATCCAGTACTCAGGAGATATAGAATAGTTTGTCTACATGTAGTAATTTAAAAAGTTCATTTAGCTTTGCCCTTATTTGATTATGGTATTTTTAATTAAGCAAAACACTGAGATTTTTTTTTTCTCTAGTCTCTGCCTCAACAACATTTAAATCCAGCATATGAAGATGCATGGAGTAGCAGTGATGATGAAGACTGAATTTAAATTATGAGTGGATATAAAATTGACATTCAGGCACTGCATTCACAGACGTTGCCTACAGAATTGGACATTGTTGGATTTATCACAACTGGATCTTAGGTACTGTTCTGTTAGAGCAAGATCTTTCAGAAATAAGTTTTCACTGTTCTCTGTATTTCTTTGTTGCTGTAAAGTTAAATCCAAAGGATTACTTTTTCATACTTGCTGACTTTTGTACTTAGACATTGGTATACTTTGTTCAGTTTTGATGAGCTGATAAAGAAAAAAAATAAAAGCCCTTGGGACCAGTCAAAATTACATTGTTTCTGTTATCATTAGTACATGAGAACTCATTCATTTCCAACAGACGTGATACAGAGGATTTTCCATGAAAGAGGGCAAGTTCAGAAATACTTCCAACTTACTTTTGGCAATGTCTTGGTGGAGCAGATTGTATCCATTTTCGAGTGCTTGTTAGCTGTGGGAGTTTGGTGCCTGTTCTTTTTGTATTTTCAGTTTTGCATGTTTTTCCATTAATGTAGTATTCACTTCAGAAAGAGGTATAGCTGGGCTCCTCTGTTCAAATATTTATATGGTGACCCTATAATCTAATATCTGAATCTACCCCAGAAAGCTAAGAACAGAAAGTAATTTAGAGTTTTTGGTGCTCCTGTTAGCAGGTTTTTGAGATCAGTCTTCTACATATGAGTCACACGTCCTTAGCAAACATGAAGGATTACTGGAAAGAAACAGGGTTGAGGTACCGTACAAGGCAGAGAGTAGATCACATTTCAAGTTAAAAATATTGAGTGTAATCCTTCCAAACTGTTTTCATCTAAAACATTTTGTGGTCCTAATGCCTGCTCTGTTTTGAAAGGGAGTAGTTTTGTGGGGTTATTGTGTCATCTCAGTCACTAGTTTGTGCTTCAGACATAACGTAATCTCTGTCACTAAAGAATGTTTTCAGATTTCTTAAAGCATCACCAGCAGAAGTATCAGTAAAAATAGGTCCAGTATAGAAGTGACAGCATGACAAGATTCGTTGGCAAGGTTCACTCTTAAGTGCACACTGAGAAAAAGCAATTAAAAATACAGGGTCAATCAATCGAATCCAAAATAAATCAAAAACTATGCCATATAACTTATAACCAAAGTTAAATGATTAGCAAGGGACTCATACAGGATTTACTGTACCCCAACAGTAACTTACAGATGTAACATACAAATCATAGGTACTTTGAGAATGATGGAGAGCAGCATTTCTTGTGCCCTTGGTACAGAATATGCACACTTGCATGCACACAGACACAGCCTGTACAAGGTGAAAAATTCCCCTCAAAAGTAGTGAAGTACCCACTTCAGATGCCTTTGTGAAGGGTGGAGCCTCAAGGAGTCGGGGTATCACTGTTCAGGGATCCCTGAGTACGGCAACCTTGGGAGTTCCCTGGCTCTGAGAGGCCCCACTCAGAGGGGCTTTGCTGGTCACAGCTGCTGCTCCAGGAGAGCTCAAAGGGTCTCACTTTGAGGTGCTGTTCATAGGGCTGCAAGAGAGGGGGCTTTGGTCATAACAATGTTCCATCCTGGCCACACCTTGGGTTGGGAACTTTCTTTGGAAGCATGAGAAGAAAACATTATTCCAGTTGGGTTTTTATTCAGGCAAAAAAGTGTCCAAGGCCATTTATTAAAACACAGAAGCTCGTTAGACATCACAAATTCCTGGGAGCAGACTCTTTTTACTGGTAAATCAAGAGAGGCTCAGTCTGGGTGCTGTCCCTAAGGAGCATTTCTCAGATCACATCAAGAGAGGGATTTGATGCACTATTGCCAAATAACCTTTTACATGTCAGTTTTTGCCTGAGTTGCACCATGAATGAAAGCAATGTGGGATTCAGCTCAAAAAGAAGTGAGCTGTAAATTACTTGTCCAAGTATCTTCTTACCCAGATGCCTTTGGGTTTAGTGTCTCAAGCAGTTAAAATAGAAATTAGTTGAGTTAAAATAGAAATTAGTTGCTTTGGGGGCTTCTTGCACCTTCTGGCAGCTAATACGTTCTTCATAGGAGTCCTTCCAAATCCTCTTCTGATATCAGTTGTTGGTGATATTATTCTCCCTCTTGACTGTTGTCCTCTGCTGTAAGGAGAGGTGTTTCTGATGAGGGAAATGAGAAACACCTGTCTCTCTTGTGGGCAAGAGTCCTCGCTTAGTTTGGAAGGTTTAAAACCTCTTGGTGCCAACCAGCATCTCAAATACAAATCAGAAATTTTTCCTCAATTTCTGTGAAAATTCTACTTTGAAGAATGGCATTTTTGCTATTACTTCCTTAAATACTTCTTTCTGTAGTAGTGGGGTTTTTTTTATTTAAGCTTTTGCTAGAAAAAAAATTGTTTTGTTTCTTCTGCATTCTTCTGGTGGCTGTGCTTAATTACAAAGTGTTGGTGTCTTCAAAATTAAAACTGTTAAAGAGCAGTGAAGGTATACTGTATATGATTTCTCATTGCCAAGAACTAGGTACTAAGCCAACAATATCAGTTGCAACTGCAATCTCTATTTTGTGTATAAGTTAAATGTTATAATTAAATCTGAGTTTTCCTTTTTGTTTATACCTTTCTGCTTATATGCTTATGGCATGTATTTTTGTAGTATCAAAACTCTTTCAGAACCTGAAATGGAGCAAGTAGAGTGGTATAGACTTGATCACATTTCCCATCCTTACACATCAGTCAGGAAAAAAAACACATCTAAAAATCCAGTTAGATGTCAAAATGGGTGCTCTGTTCATACTGAAATAAAATCATTCACTTGAGAGTCAACTAGTTCATAGCTGGATTCTTGCTGTTAAGAACAGTAAAAGTTAAGAGTTAAAGGAGAGAGCTTAGGCTGCAATGAACTGCATCTTTATCTCACTAGTGGTACTGGGATTTAGTAGTGTATTGTATCAGAGAACATAGAGAATCTAATCTTAGATTCTAGAGAATTTCATCTTTTCAGGCTGTTCTGGGAATTGAATGTTGCTTGGAAGACTTTCTTTGTCTGCCAAGGCAGAGATTTTTATTTGAGCTTGATACAGTGAGTATCAAAAGATGGAGAAGAATTTATTTGTTCTTATAAGAGATCAAAGAGTTTTCTTTCCCTTCTAGCCTAAGGAAACAGTGAAGGTGGAGTCAGACTGAGCTAGTCCAACTGAAGAAATACAAAGAACCTAAGACAAGTCTCCTTCAGCTTAAGTGGAAGTTGAATTCTGTGGAGGCAGTAAGATATAACTTTGATTATTTATGCCTAGGTTATGATGCTCAGAAAGTATCTGATTAAGACAGCCAAGAGAAACCTTTTTTTCTTCCTGTACACAGGACAGCATTAGCACATGAGAATTTCTCTATAGCTATCTCCCAAGTGGTGAGAATAACAAGATAACACCATATGCTTACCTCCCTTTGCCCTTTTTTCTGTGCCTGGTGTACTAGCTCTTGCACACAGACTGACAAATCTTAAAATTTAGGATTTGTTTGCCATCTTTTTTTGCATTGTTTGGGTTTGTGCTCAGGCCAGGCTTCTCACAAGACATCTGTTTTTTTTTTTTTAAATCAAGAATGATTTCCTCAGTCAGTTTAGGACCCAAAAATTAAGAACCTCATTCATAAACCTGAAAAAAATATTTGCCAACATCCATAGGATTGGTTGTTATGTTTTTCTTCCCTTTTTAAAAAATATTTATGTTGTAGTTCTTATCCTACCTTGAATGTATACATAGAAATATATCTATGCCCACAAGATATAAAAGTATTTGAAATACCTCTGCTTTGGTACCACTGGAGGATAGTTCTTGGTTTTGTTCCTACCTCATTTTTACATGGAGGCAAGGGTCTGCTTCATGCAGTGGAGATTTGTGCTCTTCAGTGCACACTGGCCTAGCATCTGCCATAGTGAATGGTAAGCTTACTGCTAGCTTAGTATGCATAAAGTTTGCAACACCTGGTCACATTATGGGCATTTCAGTTAAACATAACATCTGTGCAAATAGGGGGTGGGGATGTAGCATGGGTAAAGTAGTCCTTAAAGAAAGAGCTTGAGTACTGGCTGCATGTTGAGCCACCAAGATGTGTGCTAAGGGTTTGGCACCTGAGAGATGTTCTTGAAAGCAGTATATTAGTTTCAGTGGTTGGCAGTTAGTGGTTATAATACCAACTAAAGTATGTAAAACATATCAATAAAGTCCTTTTGTGTGGTTAAGGCTGAATTGTGAAATGGACATGCCTTCCTCCATCCTCCACCATTTTTGTTTTCTTTTAGTCTATTTTATAAAAATAATGGGAATGGAGGATAAAAAGGGGTGACTGAGTGGCCAGGAATTCAGGCAGGTGCGTAACTACTCCCTTACATCTTCATCCCTTCTAATCATGTCTGTGTGTGTAGTCAGCCTTACCTACCAGCCCACATGCCCAGATGACAAGTAACTGGTGTCATTCAACATGTCAGCAACCCCTAACCACGCCCAGTCCTACCAAATTCCATTGAGCCCAAAACACTGAAAAAAAAATATTTGGGGCTATTAAGGAAGCATTTTATTTACATATGAAAGGGTATTTTAATTGCATATGCATACAACATTGTTCATAATTTTCATTTTGTCACCATTTGCCTTCAAAATAGGTTAGGAAAAAGCCAATATATTTTTAGTGACACATTTTAGCTTTGTGTTGAGGAGTCTTTCAGACACTCGCTGAGATCTGTACACTGGGAAGATTGCAGGTCCACCCTTTTCCTACAGCTGTGAGACAGAGATACATCTGCAGTTTTAAACAGGTTTTGTAATAAATTTCCTCATGCCAAAATGGAGATTATAATCAGCAGTGTAAATCAGTCCAACCAGTTATTTTTACAGCCATATGTTTGTAATCTAAAGTAACATGTTTAAACAAGAACTGGGTAATGTTTTCAGCAATAAAAATGATACTATATGCTTTTGTTTAATACAAAATGGATTAACGTGGGAGGCAGAGAAAAGGGGCTTATTAAAAGATTTTTTTGCTGTTATCTTCACATTTGGAAAATACTGAGCATTGTCCCTTTCTTTTGTTTCTAATTGCAAGGCATTTATTTATTGAATAGACTGCTTTTCATTAACTAAAGGTCTTATCTCCCAACAGAATTATTGAAACCTTCTAAGAAAAATTTGAATAATATTTTTAGAAAAGTTATCTCAAAATACATATTGATTATGAACAAAGAAAGATGTTATGATTTTGCTGGAGATCACTGACAAGAATTAAATTTGGTAGGCAGCCAATTCCATTTGTATATAAAATTTAAAGCTGATTCTTAATCCTCACTGTTAGTAGTCCAGGAGGGCCTCTGAAAGAGATATTGCTATTAATGCCTGCCTGTAGTATTTTAATTTCATCCACACAAATGTATCTTGGTCCATATGACGGATCTTTAACATGTAATTGCCATTTCAAGAAAGAAGGGATCCTGGGAAGAAAACAGAGAGACAAGAGAAAAAAAGATAATCCTTTTGTCAGACTTGGGGCACGTCTGTTCTGGAGGCAGCAGCGAGACACAAAGCTGTTAAATTCATCAGATGTGGGCAGCCCCACCACAGGCTGATCTGCCTGCCTGGGGCATTGCATTGGTTCACCTGCATGGATGGAGCTCTGTCGATATGCTTCTCTCCTATTTTCTGTAGGTACACTGTGTCAAAGGACACAATGAACGTAACTGTTTGGGGAGCCCATGTTTGCTGTGATAAAAGATACACCAGAGAGTAGGTGTATGTTAAGAATATCAAGTTCTCATGTTTTGTGGCAGTTAGAAGGGAGTGTCTGGGGTTGCTCAACAGTTAATTACTGTTGCTATCACCTCCCACACGGTTCTGTAACACCACAGGAAATCAGCTGAGGATTATTCTCATGCTAGCAAAGATGAAAAAAAATGTTTTGGGACTTTATAAAATAATAGATTTTCCCTGTCACTAGTTCTTCCAGGTGGAGTATATGGCCCAGAGAAAATATTTTTGTACCTGAATTGTGCATTATGGTCTATGAAAGTTGAAGTTAAGCTAAGTATCTGAACAGTCTGATGCTGTTTAGTGGTTTTGAACTGTCACTACTGCAACAGGAGCCTTAAACCAAGCAGTTCTCGTACACATTTGTGGGAAACGGTCACATTTGGCATGTGCTTGAAATGTATTGCATGTTCTCAGGGCAGTGCACAAATTGTTTCCCAAGAAAAAAGTAGTCTAGTCTAGAGTTGCATGGAACTTTGACATCTGAATACTATTCATCATTATATATAAAGTAAGTTTCCAGAACACTTAATTGTGTTGCAGACAGCTAATACACCTGAGGGCTTAAATGAATGTTTGAAATAGCTGCTTCATCCTGTTCTGCCACTCTGGTTAACTATTGAAGTTTAGGTTGACTAATGAAGTATATCAAAGTAATTTAAATAACACTCAGCAATGAGCTGCTATATTAAATGTAGATACCTGTGATAATTGCTGAATCTTGTAGTATAAGAATTATATTCCTGCTTAGCAGAATTCCCCGGTGTTGGACTGTAGGTTTCATTACTTAAGGAGGCTTGGTTTGTGTGCCCTAAACATATAAAAGGTCTTAGCAGTACATCTCCTATCAGTAACAAGGTTGACTGTATATTCTAGTGGCCTTGAAAACTGCCAGCAAAGTTTTTCTCTGCCAGAAAGAGGAAAAGATTATGCAAGTCAAAAGGTAGTAGTTCACAAGACTGCTCAAGCACTAAATGTTACAAGCACAAGAAAAAGAGGAGTGTCATGGCTTAATCTCAGAGAGCAACTAAGCACCTCACCACTGGTTGCTCACTCCAGGATGGAGGCGGGCAGATAATGGAAGGATAAAAGTGAGAAAACTCATGGGTTGAGATAAGAATAGTTCAATAATTAAAATAAAGTATAATTACTATTATAATTGTAAATTGTAATTAAAAGGAAAAAGAAAAAAACAACGCAGAGACACCATAAAAACCCCCACGACAAAAGAACAACCAAACAAAGAAAACACCAAACCACAAAGAGATAGAAATAAAACTCAAGAAAGACAACTAATGCAAATAAAAACAATTGCTCACCCCTGGCCAATGCCCCTCCCCACTCTTGACTTTCCCTCAGCTTTATATGCTGAGCATAATACCATATGAATGGAATATCCGTTTGGTCAGTTGTGGGCAGCCGTCCTGGTTGTGTCCCCTCCCAGCTACTTGTGCCCCCACAGCCTCCTTGCTGGTGAGGAACAGGAAAGGCCTTGACACTGTGAGAACTGCTCAGCAACAGCTAAAACATCCCTGTGTTATCAACAGTTCCCAGTGCAAATCCAAAATCATAGCCCCATGACAGATACTGTGGGGAAAATTAACTCTACCCCAGACAAAACAAGCACAAAGGAACAAAGGAGCCATTCTAGTTTACAGATTAAAAGGTAGAACTTTACTTGTGCCACAAGATACACAGGGTGTGCAAGTTCAACAATCCTCCGTGATACAGTGGTGCATTACTAGGGCTAGTGGTCACTTCTATGTTGTCCTGATCTTCCAAACCTGGAGGTGAAAGTCCTGCTCCATGTGGACCAGGTCATGGGAGCTGTGAAAGCAAAGCTTTTCGCACAGCTCCATTTTCTCTCTGTCTCCATTGCTTTATCTAGGGTAAATTAAATGCCGGTCCTTCATGATCCCCAGCTCCTGTCTCCTTTCTCCCCACCGGTCTGTTCATAATCTTTTCTATTAATTTGAGTCTCTTTTCTCTGCTGCACACAGCCGAGCCCACACATCTCTCCAAGCCAGGACATAATCCTGGCCTGTCCATGTACCAAACTCCTCAATCCTTTATACAGTCAATGTAATTCATCAAGTTCGTATTAAAATTGGTAGTTCTGTTTGCTTTTGAAGTATCACCCAACCTCTCTGGGCAGTCCTTAGGCGTGTCCTCCCCTTTCTTCTCGATTTCTGTTTGGTTACATGCTTAGGTGCATATAGAGCTTTGCTAATTCAAATAGTGTTTTGAGCAGAAGATCATGAAAACTTTGCTCTGAAAGACATTTGACTGTGTTAGATCAGAAATGTACCACAGAGTAAGAAAAATTGGGGGAGATTTCATTAGCTTTTTTATAACACAATATTAGCATATGCATGTAGTTTCTGGAATCACTGGCTGCTTGTTAACTCTCTTGGACCCAGTACAATATTTTTCTATGAAGTAACAGGTCACTGGTTTTCACACTTAGAGCTTAAGTCAGTCAAGAATGTTGTCCTGAAAACTTGGCATTTAAATATTTTTTTTCACTTCATACTTGAACTGTGTTCATTATTTTCCTCAGTCACCTGCAGCTTCTTAAAATTTTGCAGTCACCTACAAAAGTGATTATATAAATCTAGGTCTAATTTATCTGAAGAGACTTAGTTAAATAAAAGTATAGCTGATGTATTACAGAAATAAAGAGACTAAGTAGTAGTGCTTTACAGTGTCTTGACAGACACACCTGGCTTTTCTAAAAGCTATTGTCAAAAACGTCTTGAGGAAAGTAAGACTTCTCCCAAATCTTATAAAATCAGAGCTCATGCTACACAAACCAGAGATTTCCTTGATTAGACTCTGCAGAAATCTGCCGTTAAGTAGATGTTCTGTATTATTCCAAATCCACCAAATGTTATTCCAGACAGAGCTGTCACCTATTCAAAAAGACAAAGATCTTGTACAAGAGATGACAAAATCAGGGACAGTCAGCCCTGTTTACTGCTCTGTCATCTCTGCCTGCCTGCAGTTTTTGAACCACAGTGTCTACAGTTTTTGAACCTCTCAGGGCTGTTAAAGACATTACAGATGTCCTTGGCAACTGGGTAATGGAGTTCAAAATTATTAAAATTTACTTTGTGTCGCCTCTCAAGTGGCAAGAAAGTGAGCTCTGGTGGAAAATGGGATTGATTCTTTGCTCTCCATGAATGAAAATCTTCTTATGTCTTGGTAGATTCTTAAAAATAAAATGCAGCATAATGAAAGGAGCTTGTAGGGAAACTTCCACTCACTACATCTGCTCTAGTTACTTCTTTCCTTTTTTCTGCTTTTATCTATTTCCCTTTCTGTAGTACTTAGACTATTCTCCTCCCCACCTTTCTTTGTAGCCTGTTTGAAAAAAATAAGGTATTTTCTTAGAAACTCTTAATCTAAAGACCCTTTCAAATGTTAAAGATTAACCAGTAAAACATCAGTGAAAAAGCAGGCACTTCCCTGACATTTGACTCCATCCTGCCACATTGAGAAACTCCACTATTGTAATGCTTCAATAGCTTGTTCACACTTACCAGATTGACGTGAAGGGACAAAAGCAGGCTGATATGCCGCATAATATCAGGAGCCGCAAATGTCCCTAACCATGAACAGGTGTAAGACCTGTCTTTCAGTGGCACAATTTTTTTGTGATTTTGATTGTAATGAAGTTTTGTACTGAGTTTTCTGAGAGTGGCTTGTGCACTTTAGGAGTGGAACAGAGGACGGTTGCATGAGTGCCTGTGCACAGAGGGAAAGGGATGGATACAGCAAATCAGGCCCTGGCAGGAGACATAAAAAGGGCTTTCTTAGTAGCTGGTGGTTGGTTGACTCTGCTGGATGCCAGGCACCCACCAAAACTACTCTCATTCTCCTCTGCAACTGGACAGGGGAGAGAAAATTAAAGGCTCATTAGTTGAAATAAGGACGGGTAAGGGATCACTCATAGATTATAAAGCATCCTGAACTTGGGGATATTACTTGGATGCGTTACTAAAAACATCAGAGCTGTATAATGAGAAAATTTAAAACACCTTCCCACACTCCTCCTTTCTTCCCAGTTCTGTCTCCTTCCCTCATAACAGTGCCCCCATAACAGTTCCCCTGTAACAGGGAATGGGGTTTATGGTCAGTTCATTACATGTTCCTGTCATTGCTCAGGGAAAAGAGTCCTTCCCCTGCTCCGCCATGTGTTGTCCCTTATGGGAGACTGTTCTCCATCACAAGTTCCTCCCACAGGCTACAGTTCTTCACAAATTGGTCCAATATGGGTCCCTTTCCATAGGATGCAATCCTTCAAGAAGAGCTGCCGTGTGAGTCCCCCACAAGATCACAAGTCCTACCAGGGAACCTGCTCCAGCATGGACTCCTCTCTTCATGGGTGGGCAGGTTCCTGCCAGGACCCTGCTCCAGGCCTCCTACAAGGTCACAGCCTCATCTCAGGCATCTGCCTGCTCCAGCGTGGGTGTTCTGCAGGGGCTACAAGTGGATCTCTGCATCCCCAGGGACCTCCATGAGCCGCAGGGGCACAGCTGCCTCGCCACGGTCTGTGCCATGGGCTGCAGGGGGACCTCAGCTCTGGTGCCTGGAGCATCTCCTGCACTGACTTTGGAGTCTATAGAGCTGTTCCTCTCCTGTTCTTCTCTTCTCTTCTCTGAGTGCATTAACAGTGCAACAACTTCCTTTTTCTTCTTGATTTGGCTGTGGCCAGCAGTGTATCCATCCTGGAACCAGCTGGGATTGGATCTGTCTGACATGGAGGAAGCTTCTTGGGACTTCTCACAGAAGCCTCTCCTACTACCAGAACCTGGACACACAAACCCTATACAATGATGCACATGTGCAGCTGGAAAAGGAAAGCTTTGGAATTAGTATTTTGGATCACACAATATTATTTCAGACAAGAAAACTCAGTGCCCTGGCACTGGTAGATATTTTCCAAAATTCAACACATGTTGAATTTGGGGACCAAATACGGTTCAAATTTTAAAAACTTCAACTTTATCTGAATTTACCTGGATTAACTGATATTTTGATCTTTCCTGTATACCGTTGGTGAAAAGCAGTTTCCAATGTAACTGAGAAGCTTTCACTTGGCATTTTGCAGAGTCCTCTTTTAGTGACATTAAAATATTTATTTATAGCTCATAATAAAATCATGATAGAAACCATTTCACAATTTAGATTGAATTAGACCAGGCTGCTAAATTTCTAGAGGTTTTTAGGAATTTCAGTGAAATTTCAAGTGGCTATTCAATTTTTGTCTTAAAAATAGAAGTAATTACTTTTATTAATTTATGATCTGGACACTTTTGCATTGCCTAGGAGAGAGAAAGACCAGATATCCAAGAGCAAGAAGTAACCCACCTGATAATCAAAAAGAGAGTGGAAGAAAGGGAATGTAGTTTGTTTTTCTCATTTATGTATTTTTAGGATTTTTGTTGTTGTGGTGGTGGTTGTTGCAATAACTTCTATATGTATGCAGCGTAACTTTCCTCAGTATTCTCTGCAATTTGCAGAATCTTAGACCAGAGGATTAGGGGGCATGTCCTGACAAAAGCATTAATTCTTGTATGGCTTCATATATGAAAGTATTGTCATCAGAAAAAACCAAAAGTGCTTGGAGGTAACTTCTCCTCATCTTCAGTATCTGACAAAGACAGAAGCTGCCTCAAAAGTGGAAAGAGTGACTAGAAAGCAACAGTAAGTAATAATACTTTCCTTTTGATTACAATTACATTATATCTACCAAGAAGCATTTCAGCTGCATTTAAGAATGTGAAATGTCTCTGAAAATCTTGATCTAAGTTTAGAATTTCCTTTTTGTTCTCTTACTGCATCTCTCAATAGAAAAGGTGAGCACAACAAATATAATTAATATAATACCTCAACTCCAGTAAGTCTCTCTATAAAACAACAGAGAAGGGAAAAGATTAAAGAGGAAGCTTCAGAATATTCTTTAGAAATACTTGGGAAGCCATGTCAGAAGCACAGAAATGACAAGTAGCATCAGTTACTGGTTTTCTGCTATCCAGTTTAAGAGAAATTTTTTAACTTATAGAATTTTTCCTATGCTCTGTCTAGAAATTGTAGTTTTTGAGTTTGTGGGTGACACATGCACAGAGAAAACAATACCTCAGGTGCAGAACTGGTCTATAAATTCAGGACTTGCAAACTTCTCTGAAGATCTAGCCCCCAAAATGTCTCCATATGAAAAACATCATATATATTATTCCATAGCAGTCCATAGACTGATGCAGAGGTAACAATCAAAGAAATGCAGCTTTTTTTTTTTGAAATGTTGAGATTTTAAAATAAGATTCAATTGAAAACAGTTGTGTTAATCTCATCCAACTGCTGTTTGAAGTATTCTTATAGCTCATTGCTTTGCCTGTGGCTACTCTAGAATGAGTGTAAAAGTTTGTCAAAATGGGTTGAGGTATGATAACAAACATCCTTTAAAGGACTTCTCCAGAAGAAATTCTTTGCTGTGAGGGTGCTGAGGCACTGGAACAGATTGCCCAGAGAAGTTGTGGCCCCATCCCTGGTAGTGTCAAGGATATGTTGGATGGGGCTCTGAGAAACCTGGTCTAGTGGAAGGTTGGGGCGGGGCACATGGCAGGGGGGTTGGAGTTAAATCATCTTTATGGTCTCTTCCAACCCAAACCACTCCATGATTTTTTTTTTCTCAGCTCCCACCTACACCTAAAAGTGAAATAATTCTCTGCCACTTGATATGAAGTGAAATTCCCACTTCCACATTTTGCTCTAGATCTATTTAACAACAGTAAAGAAGGAGTAGGAGGAGAGAAATAAATACAGCACAACTATGAAGCATACTGAAAGACATAATGGTGCCTTGTGCAGGTGCTTAACATGTCCCCAGATACAGCTGTGAAATATGACAGAAGTCTGCCTGAAAATGGTTCTTAGCATCAATATAGGCCTGGGATATATCCTGTAACAAAAATATGCTATGATGCATTTTATGTCTCTTGCTGACAAGTCTAATTACTCAGCTAGAATAGAAAGATAATGGTTTTTGTTTTGTTTTGTTTTGTTTTCAAGAAACCATTTGGTTTCTGAGACTATATGTTTCACTAATTTGTTTGCTGGGTTTTCTTTCTTCAATACTGGATTTAGGCTCCAGATTCTCCAAGGCAGAATGCCTTTTTTCCAGTCATGTAACTATTCATATATTTAAGCCTGGAACCTCACTTTTTGATAATTCTGCATCCCTCATTTAAACAGATTAAGTAGCATGTTTATCTGTAAAATTCATTGTTCTGAAATGTTCCATTTATGGTGAGTGGGATGGAATAAAGGAATTTCAAGGACATTGTAAAAAAATCAGACTACTTAGCCCATCTCTGCAAGCATGTCACATCTCTATCAGCAGTAGTACTGCCTGCTAGTAGTGTCTGCTTAAAAGATATTCTCATGGCTCTCTGGAAGATCAAGGATAATAATGGCAATGTAAATGAATCTGTGTTGGCCTGCAAAGGAATATGCAGGGTTTTTGCTTGAGTCGATAATAAAGTCAGGCCAGCAAAATCCCCAAAGTGGATTAATGCACAGACAAATAACAGCCTGGGCAACTGTTTGATAACCTCGTGGGGTCAGCTTCTCTCCTGTCACCGCTTTCCTCTTGACATGGTGCTTATTAAGTACAGCTCAGCTTTGTCAGGCTAGGCAGTCTGAAGAGAGTTTACTCAGTCCTTGAGGAAGGCTTTAGTTCTTTCTCTGGGTTTATTGTTGCTGTGGTTACAGACACTGGAGTTGGGAAGAATAAAAGCAGTTCAGGTATGTTTATGTGAACCCTTATGACATGCATATGTAAATGCATATCCTTTAGAAGGAGAACTTTAATCACAATAGAAAGGCATGTGATGATTTGCAGGGTGCGTTGTGGTGGATCAGTTGTTTCCTGTGAAAATGTCAGATTTGATTGTAAAGGTTAAAGAGATGAGGGATACAAGAAGAAATCCAGGAATAAAAGTTTCTGTAACACTGCCTTCTACCCCATGGAGGAAAAGATAGTGAGGTGTATGCATGGTTGTGTAAGCTGGTCAGAACTGTGTAGACAGGATCAGAATCTTCTGTTTGGAGGCTAGAGATAGTTTTATCTATGTATCTATGTATCTATGTATCTATGTATCTATGTATCTTTATCTAGTAAGTGAATGTTGAGTATATCTTAGCTGTTTGAGCATGTGGTTTTATTTTCCCTTTGTTTTGCTGAGGTCTTAAAACTCTCTGCTACACTTCGGAGAATGTTCAAAAGGCACCAAAGGAGAAGATGCAAGAAAGGACTACATTCTTAATGCCTGTTTCCATGGCATGAGCTTGTTGCTTGTTGGAGAGGAAGGATAAGACCATGGGCAGAACTGACCGTAGAAGAGTTTTTGTTTGGGTAACAACACTATGAGGTGAAATATTTGTCATCTCCTCCTTACAGAGTTTTGTTGTACACATTTATATGCTGTTTTTCTTGCACAGCTTCAGCTCATTATTTGAAGGGACTGAAGACTGTAACTTGTCCTACCAAAAAATCTCTCTAAGATGCTTCAGGTTAGTCCTTATAAGGTCTTACCATGCAGTTTATCCAACTGTTCTGACCAGTGTCTTCCTCACTCCAAAGGGAAACATGAATGCCCTTCCCACTAAGGGTGTCATATAGTGTTCTCTCACTCTCCAGATCAAAGCAGATCTATGACTCCTCCAGCACTTTCTTCATGACTGCCACTGCTATTGTGCAGCACACTTGCCATTTTAATATGCACTGGAAGATGGTGAGTTTTTGTGACTTTTTGAGTGCTTATGATGCTAATAGGTTGTGGATGTAACTGCAGGCTTGCACAGTACGTCCTTTCATAAAGTAAAGCCATTGGATGTCCATATTTCTACATCATAAGAAAAGATATCCATTATGCCTTTTGCAACACTGCTAGAAAAACAAATACATGAGTAAAGAATTATGTTCTTGTTTGTTTGGGCACATTTTTTGTTTTGTTTTTGTTGGGGCTTGCTTGTTGGTTTTATTTTGTTGTTTATTCTTTCTGCTTAATTTCAAAAGCCTAATTTAAAATGCCTGATCTGTGGTAGTCTTAGACATATGGGAGACCACAGAAGTGTCATTAGCTATGAAATATAACAGAAGTTTCTATTTGATTGATTAGTAATTAGCTTATGCAATGTCTTTTTCAGGAATTGTCTCACAGGCATATTGCCAATGAAGAAGCTCAGTTTCAATACCAACCTGTTTGTATGTGAAACCCAGCTATGACAAGACAGTACAAACTACATGCCACACAACTAAAAATTCGTTGAAATTCCCAGCCTATTCTTCTTAGCATTTTCTCCAAAACTTAATCTTAATTAGCAAGTTCTTACATTTAGTAAACTGGTCATTTCTAAATTTATTGGAACCATAATTTAGGAAGAGGCAGTACTTATTTTAATCCATTTGAAACATATCTTGCCTATGGCTCCTTTTCTGAGTGTCTTGAACAGTGTGTCTGTCTCACAACTATTTTCCCATGGCTTACCTTTCTTTGAGCATTAGTAACTACATCTTCAGTTTCAAAGTAACTTCCTAGTCTCTGGCCTGTTTACCAAGCACAGGTGACATAATTGTCTTGGGGAGAATGGGTACAAATACAACCTTATTTGTCTAAAATCAGATAGGACTCCAACCAGGCATAACTGTAACATCTTCCCAGAAATGTGTTGAATCTTTCCCTTGATTATCCATTTCTTTACTTTTATTTTCCTGCTTTTTTTCCCAATCCCATCTGCAGAATGTTTTTATAAAAATAAATAAATAAAAATCCATTAAAGGATTAGGTTTCCACAATGTATTGTTAGGTGCATGTAATGTGATCAAGAATCAATTTCAAAAAGTAACTTCTTGGTATGATTTTACTGTACTTTTGCATTCCTTGAATAATGCAATATCTGTCAAGGCAGAATGGACTGTGGATTTGTTACAATTAATCATAAAGCTCCCTTTTCTGGTCGTTCATTTTTCTTCATATCTCAGAAAACAGTAGAGAGAGGGAAGAGAAACTGCTTCACTGTTACCAAGGTTAGGCAATTTAGTGGCTTTTATGGGAGTCCTTGTGGACACTGGCATAAGAAATACGAGAAGGGACAGAAGAAAAAAGTAGATGATTGGTTTTTGAATAGGGAGAGGTGAGCTTTCAATGGCTTCCTCAGAAGTTTTTTAGATTTCTGTTTCTCACTATGACACTCAGTTGTCTTACAAGTTATGTCCTGAGCCTTGTTGGTCTGATCATGAAACAAACAAAATAATTCAAGGGCTTTGATTTGAAAGTCAGTTCTCATTCCTTCACCCAGGTATACCATCTTTGTGATGCATTCTCACAGCAAAATGTCTGCGATCTGGCAAAATTAGTTGAAGCTTTTGCATAGACACTGAACATAGCAGAGAGAGAACTCTTTGACAGAATCCCTTTCCCTCCAGTTCAAGGAACATGGCAGCCCATGAACTCCTAGAATGTGATGATTCACTAATGGAGAAATAGGAAAATTATACGAGAGAGAGAGCTGTTTATACATCTCTGTGTCACCACATGCTGTCTCATGTTCAAAGCGCAAACCAGCAGCTACTCAAGCCAACACCAAAAATCTTACTTTTTCTTACCCTTGCAGATGTTGTGCAGCAAACAGCGTGTGGGGATGACACAGACATCCCCATTAGCTACATCTTCATTAGCACCATAGAGTTACTATAGGCTATACTGCTTTATCTTTGCTTGCCTCATCAACTCACTTGTTTCTAAAAGTCCAAACCAAACTTTAAATCAGGTAAAATCCTTATTGATTATTCTGATTCGGACATGGTGTAACATGTACTAGTACCTTATTGTTATTGATATTGCTACAGCTCTAAGCCCTTCTGGTGGATTGCACCACAGCATGCACCTGTCAGCTTGGCCAACTGTAGCCTAACCAGCACAGTGCGGGTATTCTGCAGTTAGCATTCACATCTTTGTTGACCTTTGGCTTTGGAGTTTATTTTTTCTTTTAATGATGTTAAAATCCTTTTGGAGTCATGGAGTTCCTAGTCTCTAAAAGGAACTTATGTTTCCAGATATCCTTATGCACCCAGTTCATGGTTAACTGGGTTCATGGCTGTGATTATAGCATGCTATCCTGGCCCAGGAACAGCAAACAGGTCCCAGGGCCTTCCAGCACCTTAAAAAGATTACTACTTCCTTTAGCTTTGTCTGCATGAGTTCCTACAGGACACAACTTTTGCTCCCATCACAGTCCGTAACACATATAGGTAAAATTTGACATATGAAGGATTTAAAATGGTAAATAGCATCTGAATTAGAATTCTCAGCTGTGAAAAGCTGTAAGATGTAGGCTTCAGAGCAGCCACTGTTCAGCCCTTTTTTCCATATACAGTTTTCAGACATGGGGCAGACAAAAATGAAAAATCTGCTGATTCAAGATTATGATTTTTGGGAACAGGCTGGCCAGGTGTGCTTTGGTTTTCTCATTATGTTCAGTCAGTCTTCTTTGGCTGACTGCAGTGCACTTTTTGAGGGTGATTTAATTTTCCTTCCTGGTATAGATTGAGTTGCAATCAGCCTGCATTCAAGCAATATGTCTGAGGAGGTGAGTCACTACCAATTTTCATTTGAGAAGCCCAGTGTGTATATACTACAGTGCATTATATAATGTGTATATGTATGCATTCTAAGTTTACTTGTATATACAGTATATTCTATGTGTTGTACTATATACATTATGCAGATAGTTTAAAATACACACATACAGAGTAGAAAACATATATTTCATATGTATATTATATATGTATGACACCATGACACTGCTTCTATTAAACATCCCCTTTAATGACCTTTTTCATACAGTAAGATTATTTCTTATACTTTTGTAATAGTCATTTTTCACCCTACTTTTGGGGCACCTTCTTCCTTGACTCTTACCTAGTATCAATCTCAGATGCAAAACAATTTTCTATGGACATAATTGTTTTAATACTGTTAATTGAGATAGTTGGGTTTACATAGAAATTTCTCTTTCTGAATAGCTTTGTCATCTTTGCAAGAGTTCATAAAATTCACTGTTGTTCAAATGTCAAAACAGGAACCTAACATGCAGGTCAACATGTAACTGTTGAAACAGGCTGACTTGACAATAGTGGAGTACACTGTGATGTGTTTGTGGTGCCAAGGAGCCATGCAAACCCAGCAGTGACTACTCACTTCTGTACAGTCACCTGCAGTGAATGTTCCCAGACAGACAGGGAAACCTCCCTGCAAAACTCAGCTCATCCAGAGAGATATGAGCAGGACTGAGTCATCTTCTCACCTTGTCCCACAGCAAAATTAATGATACATGTCTGAGGAAGAATTCCTTTGTGGTGTGGAAACTGCTTCTGGAAAGTCACCGCCATCCATGGTGCTGTGGAAGAGACCTAGGCAGAAAAACTATCAGAAAGCCTCAGCCAAATGAAAGGCACTGTTCTGGCTCAGAGGATTAGGAGAAGAAGCAATATTTTCTGCAACAAGCGGTAAGAAAAGTCTGAAAGTAGCTTCAACTGGAAAATGAGAAGGGGCATGGAGGGCCCTTTTTTGCCAATTTAGCTGCCCAACACAGAGCTGTGATGGCTGTGGGAGTGTGGCCACCTGCAAAAGAACCTGCCTCGGACAGGTTTGGCAGTTGTGACTCAGAACACCAGTACAAGTGCACAGGCAAACCAGGTGTTCTCCAGAAAAGCAAAGCTTGCAAACAAAATCTGGGTTACCCTTGCATCTCTTCAAGATTGGTGTGCAGATATCTGTTGGTGTTCTTGCAATGACCTTGCAATGTTCTTGCAACTACCTTGTACTGTGTCAACAAAAGCACCTAACACTGTTGCTTGACTGGGGAGTGGTTCCTGTGGTTCTATTGCTGATCAGCTATTCAAGGCTTCAAATACAGTCCTAGAGAGCAATTATCTCTAAAAGACTCTTAAAGCATATGAGCTACTTGGATTCTAGTAAGATGAAAAAATAAGGTAAAGCACTGGCTATCACTATTCATGGCAAGCACAGTTCTTCATTCATCATACACCAGTAGTTATGTCTTTAGCATCTTGTAAAGTCCATTGGGCTGTCTCCAGAGTCTATGTTTATCTCTTGTCCTGTACTTTGATGGGGCATGTAGGTAACTTAAAAGATTACTTAAATTTACAGTAAATATCATGTGCAGCTCTCACATGCTAAGAACTGAGAAAACCTGTCTGCTGCTAGTTCCCTCTTTTACAATGTAAATGTCTCTGACTTGCTGTGTGTCTCGGTTTTCTTTGTGTGTGTAGGGCACAGCTGTCTCCTTTATGCTGCCTTTTTCCTGATGCATGTTAATGATTTACCTGCCCTGAACAGGTCAACCATTATTTTTGCCCTCTCCCAACCCTCAGAGACTTGCTTGATGGTTCAAATTACCTTCGCTCCTGAAGTGCATGAAAAGCAAGGACTCTTACCCTCTTTATGGGCTCCAAAGAAAGAAAAGTTGTTGATGCTAACACTGTTGGCATCAAATGTGTTAGAGCTGTTACCTTGCATCTGGTTATTGTTTTTAGGCTTGCTTTTCTTTTTTTTCATGAATAACAACATCTGTGTTTTTTTGAAACCTACAGGTAACCTACTTTTTATTGCTATGCACTCCAATGTCACATTTTGTCTTAGCCAAGGCAGCCCTATCAGGCATGGCAAAACAGATTTTGCAACACAGGAGGAATATTAGTTACTGGCTAAGCCACATCCCTCTGGACAAAGTCAAGATTTACTACTCTTGAAGCTCCCAAGGACTCTGTCTGATGTGATGGTTTCTAAGGTTTGCTTGTGGTTTTTCTTGCCCAATACTTTAGACAAAAAAAATGGGTTTGAACCAAGAAATAAAAAAAAGGTCCTGACTTCTGAATGCTGAAGGGAAAAGCGGATGATTTAATTTTGTTATGTGATTTTCCCATCCTAGGTGAGACATACAGTATTGCTCAATGGTTTATCATATTTTGACATATCCCTTTTGGCCAAACCCAATGATCTTATTAAGATGCTCTTTCAAAAGCGCAGAGATTTCGTCATCTGTCATAATCCTAACAATTCCAAGAGAAGCATGAAGCAAATCCTAAAGAACAAGATCCTCCTCCTTATCCCCACCCTAATCAATCACTCAATGTTATGGAGCTTCTGCGGGATCTCTGTTACGAGCTATGTTGTCCACAGCCCACCGTCTGTTTGTCAGCCTCTCATAATTTTTCCACACTTTTAACAAGCTTTCTATGTTTGTTCTGCCTCTTGTTACCACACATTTCATTTTTGATCTTTGAGCTTCTTGCTTTCCTCCAACTCTGAGGTTCCTTATGCATCTCTGCATTGACATTGACCATGTATTCATTTCACAGCATTACCTCACAGACCCTTCTTCTTGTGCATTTCTGTACATCACCAAATGCATGTACCTCTTTTGTTCAATTTGCCTTCATATCTTCTCCCTATTCCTTGTTTTTCAGAGTCTTTTGACTCAAGCAATCATCTCCATGCTAACCATCTCAAAGAGTGGGAATTTATAGCTTTTTGTGGACTAAAGTGATAGACCAACTAAAATGGAGCACCTGTTTACACACTAGAAATTCCTGGTTACCTTTCTTTTTGCCCTGTACTTCTCTAGATGGGAGTCACTGGGGACAGTTACTGTCATCCTGAACATCGTCTAGGAGAGGAATATTGCATTTTTTTGGGATGAGAGTGTTCCCTAAAGCAGTGAGCCAAAGCTGACCAGTTTTGTTTTGTTTTTAAAAAAGGAATTTTTACATTTTCCTTATGTTGCTTTGGGTGACACTTAGTTACCAGGACTCCCAAAGCAGCACCAAGAAGCCACATTGCAGTTTTCCCTCCTCCATGCTGACAAATAGTGCTGGTGAGACTGAGATCTAGCAGCATCTGGAGGACCCCTCAACAGCACGGCAGTGGGTTCACAACAGTTAGAAAACCAATCATCATAGGACCATCAGTTTGGCTTGGAAGGGACCTTGAAGACCACCTCTTTCCAACCACCTTGCCATGGGCAAGGACACCTTCCACCAGACCAGGTTGTTCAGAAGCCCTCTCCGGTCTGGCCTTGAGCACTGCCAGGGATGCGACATCCACAACTTCTCTGGGCAACCTGTGCCAGTGCCTCGTCACCCTCACAATGGAGAACTTGTTCCTAATAGCCAAACTAAACCTACCCTCTTTCAGTTTAAAGCCATTCTCCCTTGTCATATCACATGCCCTTGTTAAAAGTCTCTCCCCATCATTCCTACAGCCCCCTTGAGACACTAAAATGTACTATAAGACCTCCCTGAAGACTTCTCTTCAGGCTGAACAGCCCCAACTCCCTCTGCTTTTGCTCACAGAGGAGGTGTTCTGACCCTTGGATCGCCCTTGCGGGCTCCTCTGGTCTCCCTCGCGAAGGTTGCTAACCCTTAGCCCTGGCCC
>VWZU01008047.1:103788-138569 GCA_013397095.1 Sterrhoptilus dennistouni | reverse complement strand
TATCGGGCTGCTTCTTCGCCACCTTCCTTTCAAACTCCCTGTTGCTTCCGCGTACCCCTTCTCTCTTCCGCAAACCCCTGCCTGCGATGCGCTGAGCTTTTTTTCCTCCCCACCTTCGTCCTCTGGCTGCACCTGCATCCCTATTCCCTCTCCCTCTCTGCCCCTCCTGTGCCATACCTCCAGATTCTCATTCACCCTGTGGTGCTTCCTTCTCCAACCCCACTGAGTGTACTTCACCCCGCAGTGCTGGCCTCCAAGCTTTCTGTCTGCCCTTCACCGCACCGTGTCCGTGCCCCTAAACTCTTTGACTGTGTCTGGCCCTAAGCAGTACTCGTTCCTCCAAACGCTCTGGCTGTGTCCCACACCTCAGGGTGGGTGCCTGTCTCTCAAGGGCCTCTAGCTATGCCTCCCATGAACAGAGCTCACCTTCCTGCCACGAAGAGCAAGTTACATCGTGGCATGTGCCTAGCCCCCGTGCATCAGGGACCTTATTGTTAAAAAATGCTTTTTTCTTCCCACACCTTTTTTTCCCCAAAGAGTTGTCCCAGCCATCAGGAAACTGAGGTTTCTTTCTCTTCAAGGGCGAAGGTTGGAAATAGTCAGAGAAGAGGTGTGGCCCGTGTGCTTAAGATGGTGGTATTAAAATATCGGGCTGGAGGGGTGATGTCTAGGCAGGGGTTGTCTGGCAAGCTGGAAGAGTGGCTGTCTGGCTTGCAGCTTTCCCCGTCTTTGGAGATGGGTCGCTCTTGCTGCCACGCAGGGTAGGTGTGTCCTTAAGGACTGGCCACATTAGCAGTGAGGCCAAAAGCCAAGGGGGCAGGTCAGTGCCAGCTCGGGGACTGGGCGCGGGGGATTGATTTGGCTACATTGGAGCAGCCTCTTAGACTTGCCTTTGCAACTCTAGATGTCATCATCTACATTGATACAGAATTGTAACTTTGTGGATACTTAATTTGTAAATACATTTTGAATCGAAACTTTGGTTGGGTCTTCACCAAGACAGAATAGTGTGATGCTTGAAAAGTCATAGTGAGCCTGCAAACTAGCTCTTACTGATAATTTGGTTTGGGTTTTTTTGTTTGTTTGGTTGGTTGGTTGGTTTAGTGTGTGTTGGTTTGGGGTTTTTTGGTTGGTTTTTTGGTTTTTTTGGGTGTTTGGTTTTTTTTCTGGGTTTGGTTTTTTTTTTTTTTTTTTTTTTTTTTGCTTGCATAGGAAATCAAGGTATGTTAATTAAAGCTGTTCAGGCAAACCAGAAAATTTACAGTCATTTATGGATACTCTCTTCCTTACTTCATTGTAATTCAGTTCTTCCCAGACCCATGTGTAGGTCTGTACTGAACACTGCCATGTGGGAGAAGTTTCAACAAGTTTTTCTGGTTGTTGGGAGCAGCCTGGGAACAGCATGCTGCCTGATTTATGCTGCTGCTCAACACTTGGGGTGCTGCCCAGGATGCACCTCGGGTTGCCTTGGAGCTGCCTCAGGTAGAGGTAGAATCATGGTGTTGGGCAGCGTGCACATACTCTGAAAACACTTCCATGAGGAGTGGGAGCCCTTGTACTCATGTTTACATGAAGAAAATGTACAAAGACCTAGGACTGAAAACCTAGAGAAACATAGGCTTAAAGTGAGGCAGTGGAAGAGGTTGCTCAGAGGAGCTGTGGATTCTCCATCCCTGAAAGGCCAGGCTGGATGAAGCTCTGAACAGCCTGGTCTGGTGAAAGGTGCCCCTGGCCATGGCAGGAGTTTGCAACTATGTGATCTTTCTAACCCAGGCCATTCTATGATTCTTTGAACTTCTTCCTAGCCAGCACCTCTGTTGAAAATACAGGGAATAATGCAACTTTATGGTATTACAATATAACGTGATCTTTCTATTAAGTATTTATTGGTAGAGCAAGATAGGTTCTGGTACAGGAAGCAATATTCATGGAATGTGTTGGGAAAGATGCCACAGCATTAGTCAAGTAATACAAGCCAAATAAGATTTAACTCGTTATGAAGCTCACCAAATACCATGAAATACCTATCAAATAGTTGCATATCAGTAAAATAACTAATCATGGATGTTTCTGTATCCTGACATGACTTGATGGCTTTTGCGGACTGTGCACCCCTTGCCTCTCTGTGCCCTTCCTGGCTTTGTTTCTCTCTGCTGCAATAAACTGGGAATAATTTTTTTTCCCCTACTGTGAACTTCTACTCTTCCTCTTGAAGCTGCTTCTGCCCAGTCTGTCTGGCTTAATGCTTATCTCTACCTCTGGCCTGCCATATCTGGTTGCCTAACACACAGATTTCTGGAGGTGTGGGCAGGTGCAGAGTGAGGCAGAGGCACAAGCAGTGCATGGGATGGGCATGGGAGACGTGTGGGGTGAGGGAAGTGGGAGGACATCACCTCTGTGCCATGTTCAAGGGAAGGACGTGGAAAGAAGCCAGGATCCCTTTCTGGATCTTCATTAGCTGCTTGTGAAATCATGTTTATTGTGTTCTGGATCTAACTTGGCAGACTTCATGTGGCATTTCTCCCTGCCTGATGACTGCCTCAGCATGGCAGTCACAGGCTATGCCCTGTAATTCTCCTGGTGAAGGCTGGTGTGAGCACCCTTGTCTGCCCCAGCTGAAATAAGACAGTTTAGCTATCACTCGTGGGTTTAGACCAAATGTGTTGTTTTTGTTTCAAATGGATCAAGGACAACTTGTAAAATATGGGTATGTAGGCAGATATTAATAGATGGGATGTTGACATCTTCAGTGGCACAGCATATTCTATACAGATAATATTGTAGCCTAACACTCATATTCACTTCAGGCTAATGGATGTCTGAAACTTTACACTGCCTCTCAAAGCCTGGGTAGCTGTAAAGGAAGAAATAGTTGTTCCCCTCACTATTCCTCTGTCCCTCACTGCAGCTCGTCACTCTTCTGGTTTTCTTTCATGAAGCCACGGCATGCGGCACACACAGCCAGTGTTCTTACCAGTTGCCCAAGTATGTATTAAATTCAAGAAATGGAAGACTTTGTTATGTTTTTCTCTACTGCAGTTTATGGATTGTTAACTTCAAACAGCAGTTTTGGTAGGCCTTTCTGAGTGCTTAAAGGGAAGTTGGTCTGTGCTTGAAGCCTGAGTGGTTACTCTGCATTGTTACAGCGTGCTAGGGAGCAACTCCCATGTGCTTGCCGAGGGACCTCACCCAGTACTGAGGCTCAGTGCTGCTTGTAAGGTGCAAATGCAGCCTAAATGGTGGAACGAAACCTTTTACTCCTCAAAAATATGAGATTATTGGAACAAAAGAATTAAGTAGTTGATTTTGTAAACCTGATTGTACTTTTTTTTTTTTTTTAACCGTTCCTTTTAAAGGGTACCTTTAAAGATAGAAGGTCCTACAGTGGTTTTAGTGCCTATTGTCATGTTTCCAATTTCCCAAAAGCTTGGTAAAGTTGCCAGTGATGTAGCAGTTAAGAATTCTTTTTCTATGTATATGACATTTAGTTGAAATCCAAAATATAATAAGTTAGGTACATGAGTTTACACTGATGAGAGACACCAGAATAACTCAGGTGTCTCTTACCTTTACTTGGCTTTGGTTTCAGTGTTTAATGCTGACCATTGACATGGAAATATTGAAGAGTTGGTTGGTTTGGGGCTTTTGGTCAGTTTTTTTGGGTTTTTTTGTATTTTTGCTGAATTCACAAAGTAAAATGCTTTTAATGTGTCTGTCAATGTCTGGGGTTTTCTGTGTGTATTTTGTTATTTTTGTTCTGTCTGCTTATGATGGCTACACACAGCAATTTATCACTGAAGATGTTGACTAGAAAACACCTGTAAGTGGTTTGTGAATGGAGTAATGTGAGATGAATAGACAGCTTAGATAACCACAGATTTAAGTGTCTTTGAGTGTTATCTTGGTTCTTGATGAGAGTCTGAGGAATTGAATTGCAGCAGCATTTAATTTCAAAATCCTAAGGTAGCTCACAAATCTCTTAAAAACTACTTGTAAAGCCTATCTGGCCCAAAGCAAACTCTGGCTTCCACCTGCAGAGAGGAACAGATGTCACAAGGAGGACAAATACAGGTGTCAGTAAACTCTATGAATCATCTTGTTTGCTAGGAACTGTGGTATTCAGATTGCCCTTTTTAACTGTGCCAGGGTAAAAGCAGCAAATGTCAGCTCTTAGCTCCACTCCACTTGTGATACCTACTTAGGCTGATGTTATAGTTTCACCAGCATTTCTGTTATTCCACATGCTTTTCTTTGCACGTGCTTCTTGTGTCACTCTTCTTTTGTGCTGGAGTATTTATTGGTGAAAGCTGGTACTAAGAAGCACTGAGGAGACAGTCTGGGTTAAAAAATACCCTTTCTTCTTCTGTGAGGCTTACTCTCCTGCACTGGGTCTGTTTCCCAATCTGTTTTATTATGCAGCCAGAAAAATGGTTGTTCCAGCAGAAGTCAAGGGTGACATAGGAGCAGGTATGAGTAATGGAGAGAGAGGTTGATTAAAATTACATTGCTACTATTAAAAGTGCTCTTATAATTGCAAACTTATCCTGTAAACAGCCAGACTTGCTCTGCTTGAGCAGGCTGTGCTCAAGAGAAGCTGCTTCTAGCAGCTTTATGAATTCCTACATGCTGCCTGCCTGTGTTTAATTGTATTGTGAATTCTTTGTAGTTTGGATTATGTTTTATATTGATATGGGCCTTGCACACTGGGCTCTGTGCCTGGAGCCTCTATTCAAAGATTTTTTTTTTTTTTTTAAACCAATGCCCCACTGAATGCATGTGAATGTGAGCATAACTTTGTCTAGTGCACTGCAAAACCCCGTGTAAAGAAATAGGATGTACTGTGCAAAAAGCTGCTAAGTTTCAACAGACATTTCATGGGCTGGAATTCAAGAGAATGCTCCTATTCCAGTGATGGCATTCAGGGTTTATGGCTATGCCTGAGATAAAAATATAGCTTACTCTATTCCTTTTATTCTTTGTTTTCTAACAAAAGAAGGGGACGACTCTTGCTGAAGTCTGACTCACAAAGATCAGTTTGTTGATTTGGAAATCATTTGCATTGTATCATCAGTCCTGAAATGACTTAAAGCAAAGTCACAAAAACCTGATTCAGTGGTTCTCTGTATGCTTTTAGAGTCTTGGAATGGTTCACATTGGTTCTGTGCTCTTTCTTTCAGAAAAGTTATTTGAGATGGCACGTAGATGTTTTTTGTTTTGTTCTTGTTTTCACCTGATCTGTTAGGAAATGAAGTGCAAAATTTTTTCTGTTATTTTTCATTAAATGATACTGGCTGAAGCTTTAGAATTATCAGGTTTGTTGGTCAGATGTGCTCATTTATTTTGTTAAGTAATACTGCAATATTTGTTTACCATGTGGCATTATGAATAGATGGGAATGGGCATGTGGAAATGTCCATAGTCAGTTCAGAGAAGTAGTAGCTGGCAACATTTCCTTTTGTACAGGTGAAAATTACTTGGATTCAGGTATATTGCAAGAGAATAGTGTGTTTTACAATATTTGCATTCTTACCATCCACAACAATCCCTTTTGTGCTTGCTCAGATGTAGTTGGAAAAATCTAGATTAAGTACATTCTTTTTCATTTTGTAGTGAGAATTCTAGCTTGTTTGTTCAGTGCTGAAGAAAAAAATCACTTTTTAGTATTTAACTGTACAGAACGGGTTGACAACTTAATGAAATTATTATTACTATTATTACTATTACTTTGGAAGTGCCCTGTTCCCCTTTGTCTCTTGTGAATGAGAATTGTAGAATACACAGTTGACCAAGGTCAGGAGGATAATGAAATAAGCTCAAATATTCACTGTCAACTTTGAAATGAAATCTTTCATAAAACTACTTGTAAAGTGCATTTCTCAGAAGCCTTGCTATACAATCACTCACATTATTTCTACTGTGGTGACAACATTGTTTCTGTAGCACCTGTTGTTCTGTAATGGCTGTTAAGGAGTTTGCTTAAGTTTGTTTTTACATGAAAAAGGAAAAAAACTATAAGACAAGGCTGTAAGTAGCCTCATGCCATAGCTCTGATGTTCAGAAAGTTCATTCAATTTAACTTCTACCAAGGATCATGGCAGATTTTAGAAAGGGAGGAGAGAATGTAAAATACAGCTGCCATTAGAATACTTTTCTACTAGTCCTTTAATGACTGCTTGAAACCTTATGGAGTGAAGTATTCTCTATCTGAATTTCAGGTTATCCTGAAACTGCTTTTCATAAACTGAAATGATCCACTTGATCAGTTAGGGAAGCTTATCAGAAAGTTGTGGAGAAAATGTTCCTGAACAGGGACTGGGCCATGCTGACTTCTGGTGTGCTCTGGAATTTTTCCCAGTTTTGAAATGAGATTGCTACTTTATTTTAAAACTAAACATCTCATATACCCCATTTGAACTACATTTAAAAGTAGGGAATGGAAAATTGCCTCTGGAGGTGTGGAAGTTGTGCAATCTGGTGTTCTTGCTTTTATCCTGTAGAGAGAGACTTTACGCATATTGTTGTAAAGTGTGATATTTCATCAGTTGCTTTCATCCAAGGTGCTGAAGCATCAAACAAAACTTGATTGAATGTAGAAAGAGTTTTGTGATAAATGAGGGAGTCACTTTTACGCACCATGAAATTATATGATCTTGGCTCATTCTCTTGAGAAGACTGCAGTGGGAAGAGATCCAGTCTTCCTTTCCAGTCAGTGGGATAGCATCAAGCTTTTTGGATATGGTCAGCTGGATGAACCTGCACCTGAATAAAATATATATAAGACAAAGAATGTGTGTGAAAACCAAATTCTTTGGTTTAAATGTGAGCAATAGAGTCATACTGAAGTGAGGCAGAAAAAGAGTAGAAGCAAACCATGTTTGCTTTCATGATGGTGTTGCTTTAGGTTCAGAAAGGGGGGTACGGCCTGCTAGTTTTGTGTATTAACTGGAATATTGAAACACTTTGGGTTTCAGCACACAACACTTTGGTTTTGCTTACAGCTTTGCTGCATTAACTGGTAGAAGCCCCCCTTTTTCTCTGGAGACTGAGAACTCCATACAGAGAGTGAACCAAACCCACTGACTGACCTCTTCTGGAAGGCATTGAGGCCTGTATGTCAAAAATGCTAAGGCTTTTTTTGGTAACATAAATGCCCAGCCATACATAAGTCTAATTTTCTTTTGTACTGGAGACAGTCCAGTTTTCTTCTGTTTTACTGCTGTGGCATGCTGAGTAGACTGTTAGACACTTGTCTGTTTCTAGTATACTGGTGTTTTAAAGGAGCATTAGTATTAGGCTGAGTACTCTGTTGCTTGCCAAGCTTCTTCGTTGGAAGTATTAATGTCTCCTGTGTTATTCTGATGTTGCATATCCATTGCCTAATGCACTTTGTTGATAGGATCTCTCTCTCTCTCTCTCCTATTTTTTATTTTTTTTAAAGCTATTTGTATTTGGCAATCTTTCAAGATTAAAAAGAGAGAAAAAAAGTGCAGTCACCTTGGCCAGGCATAGCTGGTTCATCCCTGTATGTTGTCTGGATGAATTGTTGTATTTTAAACTGCAGATATGCCTTGTGGTCCTGGGGGGTCTCCAAATGCTTGGAAAGATGGTAAAAAGTACATTCTGCAGTAGTAGTGGAAAATATTGATAGAAGATGAAAAACCCTTACGACATACCTGTGATTAAACTTGCGCATGGGTGTGTTGTTCGATTCTGCTTCTCTCTGAAATTACTGTTTGGTGTTCTAGCCTGATTTTAAAAAGTTCTGCTGTTATAAATGGATGGACTGCATAGTGCTGCTTTTTGTGCTGTTCTTGAGCTTCCAGTGCAAAATAATGAACACTTTTAGAAATCCTTATTAGCAAAGGAACTGAGGTCTAGATAACTAGATCTGGAGCAGAAGTATGCCTTCACGGCTGTGTATTGTCATTAATGTATCTATCTTTGCCCATAATACCAACCTCTGGTTTGCATTTTGTTGTGCAAACTCCTGCATATTGATTTCTTGGAATTTGAATGAAAACATGGTATATTTTTAAAGGTGGATTTTTATAACAAGATCTGGTTTAAAAAATCTTGTTGGATACTTTTGCTGATCAAGCCAGTTAATATTTTTAGGTGATGGGTAGTTTTGCTTTCATGCAAGCTGTTGAGGTTAGGCTGTCTTCTGAATACTGTCCATGCAACATTGTATTGCCCACGCAACCTTTTTCTTTAGTCTCCATAGATCTTTGACTGCTCTGGGTCACTGTGTCTGGATGTTTCCTTACTCTAATGTTTATAGGCAACCATCAGTATTCCTATTCCATACAGTTTGTTGAGTTCTGATCTCCAAGTCTTTTGCAAGAACCATTTGAAATTCCAGCACTTTCATAGTCCTTAGAAGGATATCTGCATAGCAAGTGGAAAAGAGTATTTTTGGAACTGTTGCCAGCACTGTATGAAAGCAAAGGTGCTCCCATTCTTGTGTTCACCCCATGTGCCCAAGCTGTCAAACTGGATCTGCCTTCAACGGATGAGTCACCTCAAAAGGAAAAGGTACTGGGGAAAGTAATCAGGCAAGTAGTGTAAGCAACATGCAAGATGGCTTGGGTGGTACCCAAAAGCTTACTCAAGTTTTGAACAGAATTAAATGGGGGGTTATAATGTACTAATTTCCATGCATTCCTCTCTAATTTCAACATATAAGCACCATGCAAGTGGCTTTGACTTCAGGATGAGCCTGTGGGGTCATTTCTTCCAGTTATCCCTAAACTTCAAACGCCTCTTTGCTGTCCATTTCCATGCTCCACCCCTTTGATTCCTCCATTGAGTATGGAGTATAATAGAAACATCTGGCTTTTCCATTTCAGAAACTGTATTTCATTTTTTCCCTTCCATAGTAACTTTGGTCAGGTGTAACTGCGAGGTAATTACTTTTTTGTTTTTTTGGTTCTTGTTTTTTGTTTTTTGTAAGTGGAGATTTTCTTTGGGATGCAGAAATAAAAAATGGAGTGGCAGGAGAAGTTGACTTTGCTGTTCTATTTAGTTGTTCTGACTGAGAGGCCTGAGTCTCCAAACAATGGTATAACGTGCCTTCCTGGGTTGCCTGATGCTAATACTCAAAAGTGTGTTTCATACTGATTAACCAAACCTTTCATCATGCCGAGGAATGTTAATCTAAACAACAACAACCTAAGTTCTTATACCTCCCTGCATATCCCTCAGTGATTTGAAACTTCCAGCTGCAGCTGTATAAATTACCAGCTCTGGACTGGAAAGATTTAGGATGTGGCAGTGTAGTTGCTTCCTGGAGTGCTCCAAAAAGTACATGTGCCAAGACTGGACTTGGGAGCAGCAGTTTTTTTAGTGATACTGTCAGCATGCTTTCTTGGGTAGGAGTGTTCTGAGGCTTTATTCTAAAAAGCACTTAGCACATTTCTTCTAAAGTGGCTTTTGTCACCCTAAAGTTCTGCTGTCACCTGTCATTGTGCTGCTGCTGCCCG
The DNA here is from genome assembly GCA_013397095.1 of Sterrhoptilus dennistouni. Classification (NCBI taxonomy): domain Eukaryota; kingdom Metazoa; phylum Chordata; class Aves; order Passeriformes; family Zosteropidae; genus Sterrhoptilus; species Sterrhoptilus dennistouni. The sequence continues at coordinate 129,087 of VWZU01008047.1, read as the reverse complement.
TGTCACACTACCCAAAGTTCACATTTCACCCTGTGGGTCACTGCCAAAGGTGCCAGCACAGCTGGTTCCTGCTCTCTTGGAAGAGCTTCCCAGGGAGGGTGCACTTGCTGATGTTTACACAGCTCAGCAGCGTGTCCACTGTGCCGCATGGTAGCTTAAAAAGAGGGGGAGGGAAGGGAGGGTGTCAGTTCTAGGTCAGCTGCCTTCAAAATTTATGCCTGCCTACTGCAATGCAAGCAAAATAGGATCAGAAGGAATGCATTATTTTGCTGCCTAGGATATCGGCCCAGGACCCAGAGGGTGGGTAGGTTGAGCAAGTGCAAGGCAGTGGGAAACAATGGTAAAGCAAATTAGCTCATGTCAGCATGGGAGAGTGGTGTGGGAGCAGTTCAACTATTGTAAATTGCTGCGTTAGAGGATGAACAAAATAGTATGTTGCAACTCTGCACGGGTGTTATCAGTGTTACTTACTAATATTCTGAACCCAGCAAGGTTAGAGTTGGTGCAATAAAAATTCCATAAAATGGCATTGATTTTGCAATGTTGTTTTGCCATGGCAACTACAGTGACAAGAGCTGAGTGTATGCTATATACAAGATGTAACTGTGGAAAAACACCTCTTCATTTAAAAATTACGAATACTTTTCACTTTAGTTGCTTAACTCTTCTTTCTTAAAGTGAATATTGTGTTCTTAAGGTAATTATTTACATTTTTTCCATCTCCTCTTCCTATAAAACTCCTTTCCTGTATTTTTGTGGTATAAAGACAGCCCCATCTACCTGTCTGCTGCAGGTGAAAATTATGGTCTATTTTTTTTTTCTTTTTCCCTAGTGCTGAATAGCAACATTGCCATCAATTACTTGGTTATGGCATGTCTTTGGAAATAAAAAGGCTTGTCTGCTTTTTTTTCCATTGGCATTTGCTAGGCTAGCAAGATGCTACCTATGTAACAAGTCCTATTCCCTTTTATTTTAAGGAGTCTTCTCTGGAACCTGAAGTCTAGCTTTGCTTTTCTGTTTCTGTTTAGCTTCCATGGAGTGACCCCCACTGTGTCTATTTAAAGACAAATTATGTTGTTGTTCTGCTAAGAAGTGGGTAAACACAGACCAAGTCCTTGGTAGCAAACTGCTTGTATTGTGATTAATTCAATGTATGAGAGCCTTATATTCAGTTAAGTCATAAGCATTAACTCTTAACTGTAAATTAGGATAGAAGATATGGTGGAGCCAACTGAGTGACTCAGCTTGCTGCTAAAGGAAGCAAGTCTCAGACATTAGACATCTATGATCCGTTTCATTCAAAGTATTTAGTTGGCACTTGCACTCCCTCTCTTTAGAGCTTACCTAAAAAACCTGCATATTACAAATGTGCTTCCTAGGAAACTTAACAGCCCCAGTCTGTGTTATCTTTTGCCATGCAGGTAAATAGCAGTCCTTACCCCTCTAGTTCAGAGCTCTATATTCTGTTTTGCTTGGTTACTAATGATGTGTATACACTTTAGAAACACCACAGCTGTAAATAATTCTTACATATCCCTATCAGAACTGTCTCTACCATAGCTGTTTGTAGAAGAAAAACAAACAGAATGGGTAAAAGCTGTGTTTTACCAAGATGTTGGCTTGTAGATGAACAAGCATGGAGCACAGGGCGTATGAGTTAGCATGACTGTGCAGCACAGCTGAAAATACTAGATTGTCTTACTGTTTTCTAGCCCTTACTTCCTGTTTTCTGAAAGTCTGTTTAAAGTAACTAAAGTTTAGTTGGTCTGGTCTTTAAAGAAAATCTACCTTTCTATTGCACAGTAAGGTAAGGAGGAAAAAGGAGAGTGTAAATCCTTTGGGGAAGGAGGATATTAATATTAACCTGGGTCAGATGTGGCCCAGTTACTAAATCAATGCATTATCAAAGGCCTTTGATAAGGGTAATGATATACTATTATCTAATGGAAGTGAGGGTGCATTAATAACCTTATTTTGACTTCTAAGTGAAAGTTGTCACGCTGTGTGTGCCACAGGAGTCACTGTGTACCCAGGTGTAGGTGACATTGTGAGCTGGTGTCACTGAGCTGGAATCAAGCTGAAAGGAGCCAGGTGTAAGTTGTGCACTGGGACACCAAGAAGAAGAGCTGCTGTACTAAGTTGTGTGAGGAGCTACTCACTGCAGCAGAGTAGGCAGTCTAGTGAGACTAGTTGGCTAAAGGATGGCTGACATTTAAATGGTCAACATTAGAGCTTTTGTTAAAGGCAGGGTAATACTGAAAACAAGTTAAAATCTTAGGAAACTTTCCCCTGCTAATGTTTTTGATTTTCTCTAATACATTGGAAGTATGGGGAGAGAAAATTGATGAAGATACACTGATGTCCATGGTGCTTAAGTCCTAAGTGAAACTGAGAACATTTTCAGAGATGTGCCCAGAGTCTCATATTTGATTTAAAATGATAACTGGATTCTTGTAAAGGAACTTCCTTCCAGGTTATGATTGCAAGAACTATTTAGACTCTTTCTACGTGATGTAGGAGATTAGTCCCAAGATCATTTCATATGCATCCCTGCAACCTCAGGTGATATATTTAAGATACTGATGATGACAGGTCTTTTCCTGCCTTACTGTAGCACAACGTAATTTTTGTAGCTCCACATATCATCTTGTAGAGTGTCTCTGGTGGACAGGGTGATGACTTTTTGAGGTGGAGCATATGAAGTTCTTAACTAGGGGTCTAGTACAGGATTGTCTGTGAGTAGGCGGGACTGGAGGATGATGTGGCCTCCCTACATGACTTCATTATCAGCTTAAAGGGATCTGTGACAGGGCTACTATTCCCACTTTTCTCCCTTCCTGTGGCATTTCAGTTTGTGAATTTTAATGTTTCCTTTGCACAAGCAGTTCAGCCTTTCAAGCCTGAATTGACTGAGAAATATTTTTTTTTCTTTCTCAAAGCCTGAGCTTTCATTTGGATTGGTGAACTGCTGTGGGTTATCCTGCAGCTGCCTGGAGCAGACCTGTTGGCAGCGATGCTGTGGGACTGGACTGCACAGGGCACCTTCCTCATTCAGACACTTGTGACTGGTTCAGTGTCTATGATCCAGGAGGGTGCCCATGTAATTCTGTCTGGGAGCTGGGTTACAAAGCAGGGCTGTACTCCTGAAATTGTTCCCATAAGAAGGGGATTTTCCATCCCTGTTGTTACTCTTCAGCTTTGCTGTGAAGTCTTCAGTATCTGTTCTTTTAACAATTTATAGAGGGGTGTGGAAGCAAATACAAACTGGTCTTTATTTTACACAGCAGCAGAATGGGAAACCCATTAGACAGGCAGAAAACCACTGTGAAGTGTGGTTGAAATGAAACTTGTTTTCACTAGTTCTGCTACTTAGAGTACTTTAGTCACATAGGTAAATAACAGATTTGATGCTAGTTTAAAAAGCAAAAGATTAAATAAGAAGATACTATGTAAAAATTCAGCAAGGATGACTACATAAAGATAAGCATTGAATAGTTCCAATGAGGAATTTTGTGAGTAGATGTTCTAATAAAGTTTCTGTAATCTGTTTTAGGATGTCCACTGTCATCTAGCAGGGGCAGTGTTTATAAGCAATATTAACAAAAAGGAAAAAGCCATCTAAATTTTAAGCAGGATGTAGCGAACCTGCATGTGAGATTAATCTCTCAAAAACTGGTCTGGATGGTTGAGAGAAGGCATAAAAATGGAAAAGGTGATAGAAACTTCTCTCAGCAAAATCCATAACAGGTGACACCCAGGTAAAGTTTAAAACTTTGTTGCAGAATATGGGTGAGTAATCCGTGTAATATAATAGGCAGTTTGTAGTTGCTTGCCATGTGACATAAGGGAGTAATGTAGTTAAAACAACTGCAATTATGTAACACACAGCCTTGGGAAATAGGAAGGGCAGAGCTGGTATTTCCCAGGTAAATCTTAAGATACCATCTGTGAAACGTCCTGATTTAATTACCTTCTGAACTTCAAGAGCAGAATTAACAACAGTATACAAAGTGATTCTGAAACATGAAAGTTTCATAATTGTGCCTGAATATATAACCCAGTATTACAGCCATTTCTTAAGCTATAATTTTGAAATCAGACCTGCATGGGTCAATGCTTTCTGTAGGCTCTCCTCCTCTTCCAGTGGGGTCTGCAAGGGTGGATGATCCTCCAGACATCACTGTATGGGCTGTATTGTGTGTATGGGCTAGGTGTGATACTCCAGAAGCTTTGCTTTTGGGACCCATTCTGGGTGGAAATCAGACCACTGAAATGTGCACTGAGTTGTCACAATCTCCAGGCATTTTCTGAGGGATCACTGTAAAAGTATCTCGTCTCTCTTTTTAATAATAGGCTGGTTTTCTCTAATGCAAATTTTTAATGTTAAGTGTTTTAAGTTCACACTGAATTGAAAATTGGTTTTTGGAATGACAGAGCTTACATCAGATTGTTCAATTCTTTTTTTGTTCAATTGGGTTTGTTTTTGTTGTTGTTGTTGTTGTTTTTTGGTTTTTTTTAGTGAAGTTCTTTTGTGTGCTTATTTTGTTTAGTAGCCATTAACATAAAACAGTTTTTATAAAATTACCATTTAAAAGTAAATCTTGATATTTGTTTTGTTATTTAAAAACTATGTAGGGGGAATAAATGAGCATAAAGAATGGCAAATATTTTTTATGTGGGTTAAGCAAAGGAATGTGAAAAACTTCTTGTTCTCATTTAAAAATTAGGAATATTTGAGGCATACCAGTAATTCCCATTACAAAAGTCACTGATAGGTTTGTGAGCTAAGTGAACTTGAGCACTTCCAACAGCTTGTTTCCTTACCACTTCTCATCGTCAGACATTCTCATAGGGTTTGCTGTAGTATTTGTGGCATTTTTGTTGGTGTAAACAATCTTATCTGCCTTTGCCTCTCCAGTAAAGGTAATGGTCCAACTTGGAACTGGTTCTGCCAAGCTGTATGCCTTAGCTCAGCTGCAGGCAGTGCGCTCTTCCAGCTGCCCAGGCAACCAGAGCGCAGCAGATTACTTTGCTCTTTAACACAAACCTTTTCCTCCTTAGTTTCACTTTCATCTCTTTTTATAGTGGTGGAGGCACATTTGTTTAAAGATGTCTTCAGAAATTATGCTATTACACTGACTTGATCTTAGGTGCACAGTACTATTTCCATTGACAAAAAGAAAAATAGAGCTTATTTCTTTTGAAGACCTGAATATCTTGCATACATTTTTGAGGTGGTTTTGATGCTTGTTTGGCAATTACATATGTTTGAGAGGACTGCCTCTTATTTAGAAGTTTTCAAGCTGGGCAAACTACTTATATGACTACATTTTTCAGTTTATGTCAATTGTTTGCAATATATTGTTTAAAATAACCCGATTTTGAAAACGAGTGTCTACTGTTATCTAATCTTGAGAGAGTTTGCCACAAACTGGACAACCTATTGTGCATTTTAATGGCATTTTTAAATTTTGATATGAGCAGAAAGGGGAAGATTGGAAATAAAAGTGCTGGTGTACTGATTCTGTAAGTACATTAGCAGGTAGGTAAACCAAATGTGTATTTTCCTGACTGAACTATGGCCATACAAATGCATAATGGGCAGATGAATTTATAGTATGAAGAACTAAAACTGTATTTAACAAATGGCCTTCTCTGTCCTCAAGTCTTTTGACCCTTCAGGTCAACTCTTTCCAGTCTCACATTTAGAAGATAATTTCTGTAGCCTATGAAACTGCCAAACATTTTGGAAAATTGCATTATGGTAAAAGCATTATCAGTTTACTTCTTAACAACACAGTTGTACTATAAAAAAGCAGTCTTTCAAAGATTTTTTTTTTTTTTTGACTAAGCACAGGCTAGTTGCTTATCTTGTGTATAGGCATGTGATTTCCTTTTTTTCACTCTTCTATTAAAAAAAGCAGGCCTTGATCATATTATTTTCCAGTGTGTATGAATGTGTGTGAGTAAGTGTAAAAAGGTAAGACAAAATATTTTCCATGTTGCCATTAACTCTCTTTTTGTAGGTGGGTAACAAAAAATTATCCTGAAAACCTAACATAATGTAAACTCTTGTTCATAAAAGTGGATATATGAAGGAAAACTGGGTAGCTAGTAAAGAAAATAGGTAGAATTGTAAAGCACATTGAAAGCGAAATAGTAATGTCATGTATAAAAGTTGGTTTTAAGTAAACCTTTTAATTGTAGGGAAGTCCTGAACAGCACTGTCTTTCTTGCAGACATTAATTCTTAAAGTAGCTGGAGTTAATTTACTGTATTTTGCTTAACTTTAGATTCAGATTAATTGATCAGTCACTATTGAGTGGTGAGGCTGGGGCTACTTTTTGTGTAAATACTTCTCTCACTTACTGAACTCCAGAGTTACTGAACTCAAAAAACTTTCAGAAGAAGCTCAGTAACTGTGGTGGAATTGTATCTTACTTGATTATGAAGAGAAAAGAAATTTGAAGGCTGAGAGCCTCTGCTGTCTAAACATTTGAGGACTGTTTTAAAGGAAGAGGAGCTGTGAATGCTGAGGTCAGGAGAGGTGGGAGAAATCCCTCACCATCAGTATGGCAAGAGCCAGTCTTAGTATGTTCATCATCTGCCTTTCTACTACAACTAGAAGAAATCTATTGGAGATAGTTCGATTCCAGATAAAAATTTTGCATTTGGCTCAGTGCCTAGCAGGTACAAGAGTTGTTATTTAACCCTGACGGCAAGTTTGTCTGACTTCTGATGCAAAAATTAAAGTGAAGTTGAGAAGTCAAGTGGGTAAATGTAAAGAATTGTCTACCTGTGAGTTTGCAGTTGTTGAGTGACAACTGTAAGAGGGTGTAACAATTATCACCCCAAGCCCATTGTAGGGGGTTCACCCTGTCTGGGTGCCAGATGCCCACCAATGCCTCTCTCTCACTCCCCTTCACAGCTTGACAGGGGAGAGAAAATACAACAAAGGGTTCATGGGTTAAGATAAGGATCAGGGAAGATCACTCACCAAATACCATCACAGGCAAAATAGACTTGAATTAAAGGTAATAATTGAATTTATTGCTAACTAAATCAGAGCATGATAGTAAGAAGTAAAATGAAAACTTAAAACACCTTCCCCCCACCCTTCTCTCCTCTCCAGCTCTGCCTCCTCCCTCCAGAATGGTGGGGAGATGAGGAATAGCAGTTGTGGTCAGTTCATCACATTGTTTCTGCTGCTGCCCAGGGAGAGGAGTCTTTTCCCTGCTCCAGCATGGGGTCTCCCCCATGGGAGACAGTTCTCCATGAACTTCTGCAATGTGAGTCCATCCCATAAGCAACAGTTCTCCATGAGTTGCTGCAGTGTGGGTCACTCTTCCATGGGATGCATCCTTCATGCTCCAGTGTGGCCTTCTCTTTCCATGGCCTTGCTGCCTCATCAGGCATCCACCTACTCCAGCATGGGTCTCCTCCAGGGGCTGCAGGTGGATCTCTGCATCCCCAGGGACCTCCATGGGCTGCAGGGGCACAGCTGCCTCACCATGGTCTGTGCCATGGGCTGCAGGGGAACCTCAGCTCTGGTGCCTGGAGCAGCTCCTGTCTTCCTTTTGCACTGACCTTGGTGTCTGCTGGGCTGTTCCTCTCACATTTTCTCACTCTGCTCTTCTCTGGTGGCAATTAAAACTGCACAAACGTTAGATGTTTTTTCTTCTTCTTCCATCTGTTATCACTGAGGCATTACCACCATTTCTAATTGGCCCAATCTTAGCCAGTGGCACATACATATTTGGAGTCATCAGAGACTGGCTCTGCTGGACACTGAGGAAGCTTCTCACAGCCTCTTGCAGAGGCCACCCTGTAGCCCCTCCACTACCAAAGCTTGGCTATGCAAACCCAAATACATGGCTATTAAATGGCAATTGATTTAGTGCCAGAATCTACACTGATTTTTCTGGATTTTTGAGAGCATGTTTTAAGTATATTTCTTGTTTTACTGTAGTTGTGGTCAGCTTATTGAGCTAGCCAGTCTGAGTTCCAGTAAAGTGAGGGTGGGAATACCGAGTGGAAGTGAAATCAGTAAGCTACTTTTCTTACCAAAGAACCAGTTAAATATATTATGATTGTTTGTACTGAGTGAATATATTTGTTGAAAAATTGAGCAATACTCTGCACAAGGTTTCTGTGGGCTTTGGTAGAATTCTGTTATAACCACTGCATGAATTATTTTCAGTCTGCTGTGTCTCTTTTCTTGACAGACTGTTCTCATGTGTCTGAAAGAATACTGGATTAACAGGGTAATTTATTGTAATCTGTCTAACAATTAAATACAATAGTTATTTATAAAGTAAACATTTTTAATGGTTCCTCCCCAGCACCAGTTATGGCTGAATTGCTTGGCTGTCACAGTTGAGCACTCTGAAGTACCTGGACAGGGTTGGATTTACGTGTGTTTGATATCATCCATATTTGGCTTATGGAGCAAGGTGACAATAATATTTATGATTTGCCTCTAACCATAAAATCCTTTATCTCATGTGATTGCTAGTGTCAAATGCAAGAATGCTCCTCATTAGTAAAGAAGTTTCCATTAGTAAAGAAAGAAGATGCCCCATACTTCTTGTTTTGTCAGCACCTTTATCACCACAGAGCTGAAGCAAATGTTGTAAAACAGGATGCATGAAAATGGTCAGCATGAAGGCAGTGACATTGAGTTGGGAAATGCTGATGCTGGAGGGTGATATTTCTAGAAAATGTGAAATTAAAAGAGACCTGCAGAGGGAATATTTTCCAAATGTGAAATTGGTAGTGGTTTCAGATGTTCAGAGGCACAGGACAGAAGTGCAACCAGGAAAACAAGTGGGCAGCAAAATGAGAATGGAGATGAGGTAGATCAGATGAGCTCTAATGGAGGCAGGCTTGTCTGTATTGCATCTTGCAATGAAGAGTGTGTGTAGTGGCTAAAAATTCCTGCAAAATGGCAGTAAACAGAATGTACTTGCAGAAGTGGAAATAAGGGTGAAGCTGTTTCTCTGGACTGTGAAGGTGAAGATAAATGAGAAGATGATGGTGGGGAGATCTGAGGAGAGAGATGCATTACCATCATGAGGGAAGAACTGGCTCTCTCAACTTGCAGCTGGCTTAGCCTGGAGGAGATGCAGAAAGCCTGCCAGAGGAAAGGAGCTGATTATCAAGGTGTGCTGGAGCCTGAAATAATAAATAGACATTAATAATAAAGGTGAATACAGTGTGAAAATTGCACGGGGGTATTGAGAGAATTCATATGGTAGAGTGAGACACTGAGTGGGTAGGGAAAAAAACACCATCAAATGTGCAGGGATTTTTAAAAGGCGTTTTCTAGGGGGGGATGAGGCAAGGGAAGGGCTTAATTGTGCAGAAAAAATTAGTATTCATATAAGCATACTTCTCTGAAAAGTTTTACATAAGTAGGAGGTACTGCGTACAAAGTGGATGTGCTGGATAATTTTTGTGGGTTAATGGTATTGTCACTGGTACTCTGACACTCCATGATTCTGGTGTGGAAACAGTTGATTCATCAGAGTGGGATTTGCATACTAATTACAACATGGCTAATTATTGTATTTAAAAGGAGTATGCTGACATGTTGGTACCTTTTCTCGTTCCTACATACCTTAGAAATACTTCTTATTTAGATTTTTTTTTCAGTAATAAATGTTGCTAAGCTGAACTTCCTCATATATCAGCAGCTTGGACTTTAAGTGGAGATGGTGATAAAAAATAATTTAAGCATCTGTTGTTTATTCATATTTACCTCTTAACTGTAATGGTTAACCACAGCACAGTTTCTTGAGATAACACTTTATGGCACGGAAGCACCTGGTTTGTATGTAGAGATTGCAAAATCATATTGTTGTGCATAACAGCTCTGCTATAAATTAGAGCCAAAGATAGTGAGATGTGGCCAGTTAATGCTTCCTGATCTGTATTTCACATATGGTGCTCTGTTAGCCTTTTCTCTTTTTTTAACGCTTTGTTTCCTGAAACTCTCTTCCAAAAAAATTTAATCTTTCTTTATTGACAAAAATCTGTATTTCTGTTTTGGTTTGTTTTCTGCAGGCAGCATCATAAAAATCAAGTGAAAATGGCCTTTAGCAATCTGACATCAAAGGCTATACTACTGTATGATGAGTGGATTAAAGATGCTGGTGAGTCATTTAAATCTAAAACTTACTAACTCCTAATAATTTTGAATAGCAATGTGCAGCTATGCTAGGTGTGCTGTTTATCAGCTTAGAAGTAGCTTTGTCATCCTGTGAATATTTGTAAGACTTGCCAGGTTACTAATTAACATGACAGTCTAGCTTCTGCATTTTAAGATAGGAAGTAAACAAAACTCAGGTAGTTTATGGATATAAACTCAGAGTAAATAAAGTGCAAACAGTGATTCTCCTGTCAGTGTCTCTGGTTGCCTGAATATATAGTTTGAGATTTTCCTATGGTGCTGAATGTGTGGTTTTAACTCTTTTTCAGTACCACACAATTGCATTTTATCAGTTAATTAATGCAGGCATATGGCATTGCTGCATTTTGTTTTTGCAAAATGAAAAAACAAAAACAAGCTGGGATAAATTTCAGTATTTGAAATTAATCCTCAGAGTAATTAACTCTGTCACAGTGAGACTTTGAAAAGGGATGTTAGTCTCTTGTTGCAGTTAGTAAAGGATATTAATCACACTTTGCTTTTATGTTGCCACTTTTGTTATTCTGTATGCTTACCAAAAGCTGATAAAGCAGACCTCAGTTTTGGGGTTAAGACCCATCAGTCTCAGTGTGTCTCACTGTGGTAGAGAGATAGTGACAAGGATTAGCTAATTCCTGGGAAAAAATTGAGATGTGGTTAAGGTTTGATAGCTAAGATTACTGATTTGTCTTTTTCAGCATAGCTGAGCACAACTTTTCTTGTTCTGTCAAAGCACAGCCTGTAAGTGAGCAGAGAGTTTAATCAGCATGGCTCACGGGGTGAAGTGGATTGGGATGGAGTGAGCATTTCTGCTGCAGTATCCATAACTCCAGAACCTGGGTTGTCTCCATGCCCAACAATGCTTGTATTTGGCATTTTGTATCATAGTGTTGTTAGTGGTGGAACATTGTTTTTTCAGGAGTATCATAGTGTTGTTAGTGGTGGAACATTGTTTTTTCAGGATCAGGCTGGGAAGAACAGCGGGAAAGGTTTGGTAGGAGCAGGGCAAAGGTGGGCACAACAAAAACAGTCAGTTGTGAAGAAATGGTGGCTCTCTTGCAGTGCACATGAGCAGATTCCTCATGCTGTGGGTCACAATCCTCCTTGGTCTGTGGGCAGTAGCACTGGAACATTACAAGCTGTGAGCAGCATTGTAATGTGCTCTCCTCCTCAATCTTTTTTCACACTTCCAGTGGCTGTTAACCACATGAGAGGGTCTCACGGGTGAAAGGTTGCTTGAATGCTGTGGGTTGAAAATTCGCTGACTTGAAACATTTGGCTATGAATTAAACACTTGACAAAAATAACAGTAGTATAATTTTACCCTTAAAATACAGCAGCAAACCATGAAAGCAACAGTTTACTGAGTCAGTAGTTAAATTTGGGATCATTCTGAACCAAATCTTCAAAAAGTCAGAATAATTATATTAAAGAAAATAAAAATTACATGAGGTTTGTATCAGTTCACCTGCTTATGGAGAAATGTAATCTGGGACTCTGTGATGAACCACAGAAGGGTGCAGTGGAATCACGGTGATGGTCAGATGAAATACCTGTCAGCCTCACCTGCAGGGAGGGGGAGTGGGGTGTGCTTAGGAGGACATGTCTCTGCAATACAGCTCTCCGGCATAACTGTGGGGTAACTTGCAACATTTGCTTGTTGTATTATAACTTTCTTGTTGTATGAAAGTGTGTGTTTTGCCGTGCTGTAAAGAGAAAATCATGTCACTCGTGATTCTGTGTCTCCTTTTCATTATATGTGAAAAAAGAAGCATTGAATCCTACATGGGTAAATAATGTTATCCAGTCAGTATGGATTTGAGGTGAATGGACTCTGAAATGTAAGATTGGTGACAGAAAAACCTAGGCCAGCATGAATTAAATACTTTTCTGTAGCTGTTTTAGTAAGTACTGTAGACATCTGATTTCTCTTTTTTTTTTCTTCCCCCACCCCTTCTAGATCCAAGACTGGAAGGCTGGCCACTCATGTCTTCACCTTTTCCAACAACTTTTATCATTGGAACCTATGTTTATTTTGTCACCTCCTTGGGACCCAAACTCATGGAAAATAAAAAACCTTTTGAACTCAGGCAGATCATGACATTTTATAATTTTAGTGTGGTAGCCCTTTCTTTATATATGACGTACGAAGTAAGTACTACATTTGTAATGTATTTATATATTTAATTTCTTTAACAACTAACTTTTAATAAATTTATTAATATAATTCCCACACTGCAATTATCACAAAAGTATTATTGTCATGGCAGTAATTATATTCCTCCAAGCTGTATGCTAAACTTGTAATTCTTGGAAAAAGGGAATAAGTCATACTCAGAAAGAGAGAATGTGAAACATTTTGTGTCATTATACATAATTTAAAAAGTTTAAAATTTTTATCATTTAAATTCACTATACTGCAACAGGTAAAGCAGACAATATGCTTTTCTTAGTATTTTGTAATTGTTTCTGTCCTACTTCCTGCCCTTAAGGGGAATGAACAACAACTGATGTTTCAAACACTGTATAGAGTATGTCTACTGTGAAATAATGTTCAGTTAGATCTGCCTTTTAAATGACAGAAATCATTGACAAGGGTTAACAAAATCTAATTCAAGGCATTTTTGTCCTTTAAATGAACAAAAAAACCCATGTAAACAAAAACCTCCAACTTCTGCCCCCTGCTTTCCCTCCCAAGCCCAAATTATGAATATCTTTAATACTGATTTTCCTCACAACCCCAAAATAGCAAATTCTCTTCTTTTTCAAAAGCAATGTTGAGATTTTGCTGCTGTTGGGCTTTACTTCTTTGTTGGGACTTGGTGGGCTTTGGTGGGGTTTTATGAAGTGTTGCTATTTGTTGATGGTATTGTGTGAAGAACAGCCTTTCAGGTCTGGCAAACTAGTAATAAAAAGTTGTCAGGTCATTGTGCCAAATTGGCAGGATATGTTCCTGTTAGCTTTATTTGCATGAATCTTATCATGAGTTGCAGTGAACTACCTGACATTTCTTCTAAGCTCTCTAAAGGCACTGCAGCAGCAGCTGCTTTGTATCATGACTGTTGTGTGGAAAGTGGTAGACAAGATGAATGCTTTTGCTATTCAGACATTTTTTTTAAAAATTGACAAATTTTGTTTTGGAATTTGGTTCCAAGTTTGGTTTTAGTTATAAACTTCGGAAACAAACAAATCAAATACCACCTGAAACCCCACAAAGAAACGATAAAAGAAAAAAATTAAACTTCTGTTAGTGTCTGACACTGGCAAGGTATTCAGTAAGCCTGCTGTCAAGACTTCCATGTTACAATTTCATGAAAGAGTGCGTGCACAGAGTGTAACTGACTGAATTTCTGCTGTGTTGTCTGGTGGTCAGCAAGAAGCTGATCATTTCCCTTTTTGGAACCAAGTCATTTGATGAGTATTTTAGTACTGTGCTGTTTTGCTGGTGTTCCAGAAAAACGTCTTTTTTTAAAGCAATCAGTTCTTCCAGGAAGTTAAAAGGATGAAAGCCTGCTTCTGTTAGGAAAGGTGAAGTTCTTACCATGCATGAGTGGATGATGATAATGAAAAGCATCATAAAGATTTAAAATACAGCTGTCATAGTGGCTGGCCTATACATATATATATATATATATATATATGTATATATAAATAGTAGAATAAGCCACGTATAATACTAATATTGTTGATCTTGTCCAAAATTTAGTATGTTTCAAGAGAAAAGATTAGACTATATTTGGTACATATAGTCCCTTGGTCATATGTGTGCTCTCAGTTGTAGCTTCTCATCACATGTATGAGTGGAAAACTAATTGAACTGTGAAGTTTAATTAAGCAGAATTTTAGAAACTATGATATTAAATGTACATCATGCATATTGATTTGTTCCTTGTCTTTAATGATAATTAGCAATGGCTTTCTGTTGTGCTGGTTTTGTGAGAGTATTAAGATATTGTGTTGTATTCATTTTTGTGTTAAGATAGTTAGCTGTGATGACAATGTTCAAAAGAATTATATTTGGTTTTGTGGTCTTACTTACACAGTAAGTTGTTTTTAACACTGGTTTTGAGATGCATCTCTTTCTTCTCTTCAGTTACTAATGCTGAAGTAATGGGTGTAGGAAGAAAATTCTTGTCTATGGGTGTTGTCCTGGAATTAGAAATTCATTAATCTGCAACAGCAAAGGATTTTTGTGGTAGCTATCCCACACACAGGTAGATGATTGACAAAGTTGCTGATTTAAGGTTTTTTAAATATTGTTTTTCCCCTCCTGCTTAGTGATTGCAAAAGTAATCCAAAATTAATGAATTTTTCAAAAGACCTAAAGTTAATCTTTGCCCTTTTCTTTCCTCCAGTTTCTTATGTCAGGCTGGGCCACAGGATACTCATTCCGGTGTGATATCGTTGACTACTCGAGGTCACCGACAGCTCTAAGAGTAAGTTGCCAAAGACAAAAACAAATTGTTATAGAACAATGGAATGGTTTGGGTTGGAAGTGACCTTGGACATCATCTAGTTCCAACGTCCCTGATATGAGCAAGGACACCTTCCACTAGACCAGGTTCAAAGTAGTGTATTATACATTTACTTTATTTTTAGAAATGCTTTTTGAGCAGTCTGCTTTTTGAATGCACTGTTACAGAGTGGAATGCACTAAATGGAAATGTCCTCTTGCATAATATAGAGCACGTGAGTTAACTGGAGGGATGGGTTGGTTGGGAGAAAGAAAGAGGCAAGGAATTCATTGACTTGTTTTTGTTGGTTTTAAAATTCCTTTAAGTTTAAAAATTGTTTTGTGTTTTTAAAGAAAAACCGATCAGACTATACATTTAAATATTTCTGTCAATGTTGGAACATCACTTGACCCAGTACTTTCCTTTATATAGATACTTATTTGTCCAGCTCAGTTTTGTTTGACTTTTATGGTTTGACAATTTGATTTTTTCTCTTGCAGATGGTGCGAACTTGTTGGCTCTACTTCTTTTCCAAGTTCATTGAATTATTAGACACTGTAAGTATTTGTAGCCTAATAAAAGAAGTGGTTCAGTTTCCTTTCCACAGCAGAAAAACTGGTGCTGTTCAGGGCTGGGGATATAAGTTGCTTTTTATTTAGTCCTCCAATCATCAATTATTAGAATACCATCATGATGTTTACCCCTATTATGTCTTTGTATCTTATTGTCTTTTTACACTGTTCTTCCTTCATTATCAGGAAAAATGGTAATGAGAGAACACACATTTAAATATCTAGGAAGTCTGGATAATGTGTCTGTTTAACATATGAGTACACTAATCTGTTATGCTATGGCAATGCAGATAAAAAACAGTTGATCATGCTGAATGTATTTTTTCACATCATCTTCAGATTTTATCTTCCCCATTCATATCATCAGCAGCTCTGAATACAGGACAAAATTGCCATAACTACTTGCTCTCAATTCCTGAGATTGTCTTGAGTGTTATGACTATAGAGATGTTTGATGTCAGGCTGGCACTCTAACATATTTCAAAGAAAGTCTGAGCAGCAATGCATTGAAGCAGAATACAGACGTTGTTCACCACCAGCAGCCATCTTCCCAAAACTGGCACCAGATAGGACTGACTGAGATATTTTCAAACCAGCTTCTGAGTGTTGGAATTAGCTTATTGTTTGGGCACAACACTGATGGTTCAGGAGCTGACTCATGAGCAGTGAGGATGTTCTACATCCTCTGAGCAAAGCTGGCCATCAGACTTTTCATCTGCAAATGTTCATGATTCAATACTGGAAGATCTTACTGACTAAACCAAATGGAATGGTAACAGAAGTGTCAGGAATGCTAAAACTGGAAAATCCTGACATGTGTATTGCTGTATTTGCCATTATTCTCCACAGGATATAGTGCTCCTTTTTAATTAGTCCCGAGCCTCAATTTTTTTAAAAATCTGTTTTGTTTGAATACAAACAATTAAGTACCTGTTTATCATCACCTTTTTTGTTTTAGTGCAAAAGTAATTTCTTAGCTGTATTTATATCTGCTGATTCCAAATGTTTTCTCTGGCATACCAGACTTCTTTTCTTCTGTGTTTATTTGCTTGCCATCTGATACTACCCTTTCCATGACCAAACTTCTCCTTATGTTTTTTTTTTTTGCTGTCTTCCCTCAACATTTCACTTGATGCCTGTTCTTTAAAAGGGGGCCTGCCAATATCAATTGAGAATATCTGCATATATATTCTGTACCATTTTGATGTTTTACAATGGTAGCTAAGTCAGAGGTCATAATAAAGTGCTATTTCTCTAACATAGTATTTTCTACTGTTAATCCTTCATTTAATTTTCTCAAATGGCCTTTCATTAATAGTTCAGGGGACTTAAAATCTGATGCTTGTAGAGACTTCTCAATTCAAGCAAGTCCATCTTACACAGTTTGTTGCACATATAGGTTATGGCTCAACCTTTGATGTTTGGTTTCAAAGCTTGCCTTGGCTTTTGAGATTTCACAGGTGGATTTTACTTACTGTTTTTTTTTTTTTTGAAAACTAGTTTGCATGGCCAGAAACTTACTCAGTTTTCCTTCTTCTCCCAACACTGTAACTGTGAAGAACTCTTAAATGTATAGTAGTGAGCAACCAGCACTGATGTGTGCATTTTTCTTTAAATATGTTGGGCTTGATTATTGTCTATAACATTCTGTTCATTAAAAATCTTTTTCAGATCTTTTTTGTACTGCGTAAGAAAAACAACCAAGTTACATTCCTGCATGTCTTTCATCATTCCATCATGCCATGGACCTGGTGGTTTGGAGTCAAATTTGCTGCAGGTATGGAGAAAGAATGGAGTTTAAGTTGAACATATCTTCTGGTAGTGAAAGTTATCTATTATCTATGGTAGACAAAAAAAAAAAAAGGAGAATTAAACATCTTGGAAACATCAGTGTTTTTAAATTTAGATTTCTGCAGTATTTTATGGAACAACTGAGATCATCATAATTATTTAAATGGGTGGGGATTACTCATTTTTCCTATTTGACAGCGTTTTATTCACTGTTGATTTCTTATGGGAGGAAGATATGCTGAGAAGAAAGTTGGGTACAAACAAAAAACATTATTTGAGGAAAAAGAGAAGTCACTGAAAAATCATAAGTGCTAGAGGAGATACATGAAGCAAATAACTCTGTTGAAACTACTTCATAACCATTTTGCCCCCTACCATGTTAGGACTGAGGTGAAGGGGAGAACTGTGTTCATTTCTTTTTTTCCTGTTTGAGAAATTATTCAGTCTTTTTTGCAGTTACTTTTACTGGCTTTAGGTAGCATGTGTGGGATTTATTTACACCTGATACTTCAGCTTTCACAAAACTAAAGAAATATTTTTCTGGACCTTCTTTATTAAAGAAACATATTTGTATTGTTTTCAATTTAAATTCTTTGACCACTATCAGCTTACCTTCACCTTCTTGTTTCCCGCTCAGTGTGTCTTTACATGCATTTTCCTATGCCACATTATCAGTGTGCACCACTAATAAATACAGTGTGCCATGAGAATAGTCTGAAAACCAGAGAGTGGAGAAATGCACAGTCATTTGTTAATCCATTTCTGGGGCTGCTTAGGCTTTTTTAGGAGTTTCTAGTGAGAAGTAGTGGTGTTTCATACATGTTTTTACCTGGAAACATGTTTTGTAGTTTTTCTCTTTTTTTGTCACAAAATTGGTGATTAATTGATGAAGCAGTTCTTCCATTGCTCTTCAGTCTGATCTGTTAGTATCTATTTTGTCTGTTTTTTTCTGGAGTGGTCCAGAAAGCATTCCAGAAAATTTGTAGATCTTGTGAACCTTTCCAGTGTGCAGCTTTTCCTTATGTATAAATGGATATACTTCTGTTGTATTTGTTCATTTCCTGTTATTAGGAAAGTGGTGGATTGATTGTATTTCTCAGATCTTGCTGAATGACTGGTATTAAGTTAATATTAAAACTGAATGGTTTTATTTTATACACCCCAGTGTGTTTATAGGTCTGTAAAGGGAAACCTGCAGCAAATAGCAGTCCCTCCTCTTCAACCTTGAAAATTTTCCACTTATAGGTGATTAACTTTCTCCTTTTTATCTGGGTGTTGGATCAGTATACCAGCTACAGCCTTCTGATTTTGCATCAGATTCAAATTTCCCGTGTGACAATTTGACAAATATTTTCAGCAAAGTGTGCAAGAATTGTTTTGTCCTCTGCTAGTAAAAGTCCCTCATATTTATGCAGAGCTATGTTTATTCCAAAAACTCTATTGCTTATCTTTACACTTATCTTTCCAAATACTCTTGTTTGATGAGTTTAATTTTTTTTCCAAGAATTGCAGTCCTGCTGATGTTTACCTTGTATTCAGTTTCATCAGTGCTTGTCCTTCAAAACAGCAGCATCTGTCAAATTTTCAACCTGTTTGTAAAAAACCCAACAGTTTTGGATGGAGATGCTATTTTTTCTCTTAATTTGATATAAATACAGAATTATAAAATGATGCTTAGTATAGTGTTGCTTTTTGGAGCATATTTTTGTACTGTTGTGTAGGTTCCTTTTTTCTCTGCTTTAGCTATTTATTTTTTCTTTTGAATGTTCACTGCACAAGCCAAAAAAAGTGTGTATATTTGAACTGTAAGAACATTCAAATAATTTTTAAAAATACAAATAGCTTAGTTTCAAAGAAAGTTTGCAATCACAGCTGGAGGAGATATGCCTTCTCAAGCTGGAAGATTAGTGTGAGCTACTAAAAACACAAAATGTGTTTTATTTTTAATTGGAATGATTCTAAATGGGAAAATGGCACTCTTTTTCTCACTAAATGTCTCCTTTTATGTCATCTTGTTTTCTTTTTGATGATCATTGTTTTCATGCCCATGTTTCTTTTAAAAATACTTTGCTGTCTGCTGCTTCTTGGATCACTTTTACCTCTAATTTCTTGCATTGATTAAATAAAGCTACTTCAAGCAGGGTCATGTAACTCCATGGTTAATCCAATGGAAAAGGAAGTGTTTGCTTATTTGTTCTTTGAAATACTCATGTGTTACCAGTTTCAGTCATAAATTATCCCAAAACGGGCCCTACTTAAGTTTCCCTTTCACTGTAAGTATGTTTTGAGTTTGACAATGGATTTGTGAGACCCTTGTTCATGATTACAAAAACTTACTGTCTGAAACTGTATTTCATTCCCTGGGAATCCAGAAATCTGTATTGGGAAGAGACTTGTTACTCATCCTCTACAACTTTTTGAAGTTCATCATGATGTCCAGAAAGAAGGCAAAACCCAGGAGGAATGCTTTCTACTAAGTCTTCTGTGTCTCTATCAAATATGTGTTTTAATAAAAAATAATTAAAAAAATTAACCCAAAGAAAAAAAATTCCACTAAATTTTTTTTTTTAACAAGTAATTAGATCAGATGAGTTTTACTGGGTTTTTTGGGAATGCTAAGATAAACCTTTTCAGAGACAAGAAACTGATATGACCTGTCAGAACAGGTATCAACCCAATTCATGTAAAATACCTTGAGGGTTAGTTAAATCGAGGTTTTGTGGTACATTTTTTTTCATACCCTGGTTCAAAACAATCTGCTAAGACCTCTGTGGCTTTTTAAATACCTGCTGTAATACTACTACTACTATCTTTTGTTTTTCCACAGGTGGTTTAGGAACATTTCATGCTTTGCTGAACTGTATTGTGCATGTTGTCATGTACACGTACTATGGAATCTGTTCTTTGGGACCAGCCTATCATAAATACTTGTGGTGGAAAAAGTACATGACAACTATACAACTTGTGAGTAACTGTCCTTGACATATGCATCTCCCAAAACCCTGATTGTAGCTAACACAGATTTAATGCAATAAATTTGTCCTTTTAGTTATGCCCATGTGTGGAGCTTACAGTTGGTATAAGATTTACTAATGTTTTAATTGAGGTTAACAAAAGGTGTGAGCTCTCCACAGTAATATATCTAAACCTGCTGACATCAGCATTCATTGTAATTACAGATTTAGTCAAATAAGCTTTTCAGTTATGCAGTACTTAGTAAATATATTTACAAGATTCATTGCTTGTATAAAAATGATCAAAATACAAATTTGCACCAAGAAAATACAATTAACGTACAGAATACACATGTAACTAGTATCTACATTTAACATGTAGTAAGGAAAGGGAAAAAGTATTTCTTTAGAACTTGATGTTCTTTCACAGAAAATGTTTATGTTTAGAAAATTTACCTCTCTCCAACCCAGAGCATTAAAACCGTTCTTGCAGTAATTATGTTAAGTGTTTAATCAGCTTTAGGTCACTTTCAAAATGTTGCTCTTCTGAGTGCTTTTTCATGCCCACCTCATTTAATAGATGGATTTTCAAAATTCAGTTTCTGGCTAAACAATTGGCTTAGAATGAGCAAGGATGCTGATGGAGGAGGTAAAGGAGCTCCTTGTCTGCTTGCATCAGGGCTGGTTTTAGTAGAATAGTTCATGTAACCACGTGCAACTCCAAACAATGTAGCCAGAATATTTATAACTTGGTCTTTTTGACCTGGAGGCACTACCACTGGACTATTAACTTGGAGTTCGTGTGGAGTGTCTTTTTGTCACATGCTAGTGGAGCAGGGAAGGTGGGAATTCTTGTTCCCTGACCATTTAATGGTTACTTGCTTTGGTTGGTGTTGGGTTTTTTGTTGGTTTTTTTTTTTTTTCCTGGCTAATTTTGGAAAGGAGCCTCCCGTTTGTCACTGGACAAGCACTGTCTGCCTCCTTCCTTTTTATCTGAACTGGTCAGGGTAGAACACTATTCTCCTACTATGAGTTTCTTAGTTTGTCCCAGAACTTCTCTTCCTTTAGTATGCAAACCTGTTTTTCAGTGGAGTAATGTTTTGGGGAGATGGGCTATAAAGATGCACCTGTGTCATATTAGGAAGTTGTATTATCGTCCCTGTTGTTCCTTGCTTTCCCTCAGTCTGCCCCTACTATCTGTTTTTCAGCAAACAAGCTATGCTGAAATTTTTTAAACTTCTGTAGTAAGGTTATAATTAATTTTAAAAGTACTTATTTTCTTCATCTTTTTCTTCCAGGTTCAGTTTATTATGATTACAGTCCATATAGGACAAATCTACATCATGGATGATTGTCCATACCAATATCCCATTTTCATGTTTATTATTTGGCTTTATGGCTCTATGTTTTTAGTCTTGTTCCTCCACTTCTGGTACCACGCTTACACAAAGGGACAAAGACTGCCAAAAATGGCAAGAAATGGCATCGGCAAAGATCAGTGAAACGAATTATTGTGTCTGAAACCAAAGAAGTGTATATGTCAAAGGGGAAACTTGCACTACTTGACAATCAAGATGTTTAGGTGCGCACACTACATGGTGTATATTTTGTATGTTTTCTTCCAAAACAGAATTTGTATTTTTACCGTAAGTTATTTGGGATTCAGAATATGGGACTGGGGAAGAACTGTGGATCTCTGATGAAAAAAAAAAAAAGGTAGATGACCTCTATCTAGAAAATGCACAGAAATAAAGATAATTGGAAAGAAAAACTAAAATGTGTATGACAAGTACTGAGTACTTCGAACACACTTTGAGGGGGATAAAAATTACTTCACTTTAAATGTTGTAAGTTGCTAAGACTGTCAGCTTCATTTTATTATAAGAATGATTCTTCAGTAAATACTGTTTATAGAATCTAAGGCATATTAATATAGTTAATACATAAACCTTGTTACAGCTGTTTATAAACTATATTACTTTAAAGGAAAGATTGTATGGTAATCTGTCAAGACATAATGTTTCATTTGAAGATCACAGATTTTTGGATATATTCTCTTTTACTAGAAGAACTGAATTCATTTCATGTTGTACTCAGTTGAACATTATCGTAAATGTTGGAAAGCTACTAATATGGGGATTATCTGAATTGTCTTGTAGCATAGTGATCAAAACATCTTACTGATTTGTTCACTGTAGTAGCCAAGTTATACTTATTATTCAATGTGTCTATGGATATACTTTATATTGATAGCCTATGCTGTTTGTGAAGTGGGGCTAGAAGGATTATGGAATCTTTTAATTCAATAGCCAAAATCTTAGTACTCAAATAAAATGTAAAAAATTTTATGATTTAATGATTTAAGCTTAAATGTCACCTACCATATTGTACTTTGTTCTACTTTCTTCCATTTCCATTGTCTATTGAAATACATGTCTAGAAGACTTTGTGTCACCTTGGGTTTTTTTTTATTATTATGGCTTGTTTTTATCAGCTCAAGGTTAAAGTTAATCCAGTTATCTTGTGTGGAACCAGGCAAAGAAAATCATTGCATTCTTTGAGCTTCTGAATGTAGGGCAGGCAGTTGTGACTGGGCATGACTCCACTCTGTGTAGAATTACCCAGTATGTTGTTTTCCAAGGTTAGGCAGATTGTTGGGGCCACATTCGTGTAGAAATCAAAGGAACCTGCTATTTGTAAGTTGTATTTGTACTGCATGAGTTTATTAAGGAATTGATGCATTCAACAGACCTGGAAATGAAAAATTAAATGTATTTAGATTAATGTTACCATTAAAGGTACTGTTTTCCACAACACCAAAAAAAAAAAAAAAGAAGAAACTTGTAATATTTGCTTTTTACTTGATCTGATCTGTGGGATTTTCAAATACTCAAAACTTTCAGGCAGATTTTAATAGCCTCCCTCTTGCACAATTCCAAGAGAGTAAGCTTTGTTACCTAAAACTAACCTTTGTTACCTGAAAATTAACTTTTATTTTACTTACATTTATGGTGCTTTGTAAATGTTAAAGGAATGTAAACTTTAGGTTGGACATGAGTTGCAAATGTTTTCTTTTGAGATTACATCACATTTTTTAAAGCAAATAAAAAACAATTTATATTTCATCTATTCACTATTTAATCCCTGTAGCTGTCAGCTCTCAGGACAGCTTGACAGTAGATCTCAAAGTATTTGGATGACCTGAGATTTAAATTACTATCCCTGAATTTTAGACGCTTGATCCTAGAATCATCAGTGTTCAGTTCCCAGCTCCCTGGCAGTACATGTGGAGAGATGCTTTACCACAAGATCCTAGACAGCTGCAATGTTGATCAGGGACCACACCTCTTTTTTTTGTGGGAATTCAGTCCATCACTGACTAAAAGTTCCAAGTCCAGCCAGATCTGGCCCGTATGTGTCATCCTGGCTCCCAGTGTAAGGAGGGCTTTCCTTAAGGACAGACACCTATTGCTGTCTTTTCAAATAGCATTAAAGTATTTACCAGTTTTATTTTTTAAATGTGTGTGTATATATCTATATATCCATAATTATTTATTACATAAGTACTGATGAAGGAAGTGGGATAGAAGTTTGGTTCTTTTAGGCTTTCTTGAGCCTGTGCATTCAAATTGTTTGAGAAATATGCAGGCCATATGAGGGAAAGGCTGCAATAGCTAGTCTGTAGTGAAAACTGAATAATAGTACTCTCTGCTTCTTGTGCAAGGAACCAGGCATTCCCTTGTAGCCTTGCAGATGATTTCTGTGTTGGCAGAGGAAGTCCTAGTTCTGCTCTCTGATTTTGCAGTTATACTTCCTTCTCTGCCCCATAAATATGGATGGAGCAATGCAGCTGGGTATGAAGGGACAGGTACTTGTTTCTTGATTTGGGAGCTACATCTGCAACTGATTTTTCAAACTCACTTGGGCATAAATAGGAGCTGAGACTATGCACAGTCAAAACTCTAAGGAGTGCTGCATGTGGGCAAGTGCTGAACAGAAAGGAGCCAGGAAAACTTCCAACTCCAGCAGTTGTACAGTAGCCAAAGGCTTCCAGAGTCACTTGTTTGAGATTAAGAACTAATAAGCAGGAGCAGAAACTGGAGATGCTAATCATTCTGTGGGCTGTCAGCAAGTGCCGTGTCAGATTCCCGCTGCATCATATCTTGCACGGTGGTTTAGTCTTCTGTGAGTTATAAAGCATTTGGAGAAAGAGAATGCAGTTTCACAGAGAGTTATATGGATGCAGTCTGAGAGTATGCATATATTGTAACTGTGCCAATAACATCAGCTCAAAACAAATCCATTCTTCCTACACACAAGTGAGAATCACACATTCAACTGTGCATTTCACATGCTGAAGTGTATACTTTTGAGTTAGGCTAGAAACAGTCAGCTAAGTAATCCATGTTATGGTGAATATTGACTGAGAGTGAGGGGAATGGGAGTAAAAATTTGTTTTCCGTAGACCTGGTGGAGAAGAAACAGCCACTGGTGTTAACAGCCACTTCTGTCCTGTGCAAGTCCTAAAAATTGACAGAGGTGGCTCATCTGTAACAGGTATCACAGGAGTTTCAGTTACATCCCTGCCCATGCAGGATGGGTGACCTGGTATCAAAATCTCCTACTGTAAAATGGAGGTTCCTCTTTACTTTCCAAATCACCGTTCCTTTAAAATGCTCATAAAAACCTAATATACAACAACTCAATGAGTTCTGTGCCACCAGCACCAACCCCTGTCTTCTGTATGAATAATATGAACTGTAATTGCAAGTAATTATCATCCCACACACTGCCTGAATTCAAAACAAAATTCTTTAACAAAAACTTTGATTGGAAACAATTTAAAAACAGTGAAAGTTGAGCATTTGGGAGGGTTTTTTTAAGTTTGATTTTTTGTTTTGTTTGTTTAATTAACACCAAGGTTCTGTTCTCTTTATCAGGACAGTTCACCAGCCAACGTTTTTCTGACATGATTTAACTTGTTGCCACAGACAGAGTTGGCAAATGGGCCAGGTTGGAGGGGACTACAGCACGTCATCTGGTCCACACTACCTGCCCAAGCAGGGCCGTCCCAGAGCACACGGCACAGGACTGAGCCCAGATCATTCTGGAAATACCTCCATGAGGGAGGCTCCAGAACGTCTCTGGGAAATCTATCCCAGTACACCACACCCAGCAAAGAAGTTCCTCCTCATGTTCACGGGGAACTTCCACACTACATCAGTTTTCTGCCCGTTGTCTTTTGCCCTACTACTGGGCACCACGGCGAAAAGGGGCACCGTCCCCGGGGACACCCGACCACTCTCACGCCGACTCCCTCAGCCCGTGGCTCCCACAAC
>VWZU01008047.1:72661-103432 GCA_013397095.1 Sterrhoptilus dennistouni | reverse complement strand
CCGGTAAAACTTAAGGGAGGCTAGAGCCGTATCGGTAGATCCGCAGGTAGTGTGCGGCTCTAAATATTTCAGCCTCCTAAACCTGGTGTTTGTTCTCGGCGGTTTAAATCCTGGGCTTTGGTTTCGGCGTTCTTGTGAACGCAGACGGTAAAAACAGTGTGTAGTTCTGCAGGCAGAACCGGCTGCGCTCTGGTCGCAGGAAAACCTGGGGGAAGAGCTCCCGTAACGATTTGCTTTCTTCCTTCCCAGTGGAACGAGATAATCGAGCTGTTCCGTGCTGGGATGCCCTTACGGAAGCACCGCTGCCGTTTCAAGAGCTACGAGCGTTGTTTCAAAGCCTCGGAGGCGGTGGACTGCCTGCATGAGCTGCTGGGCTCCAACCAAAACTTTGGCCCCGAAGTGACCCGCGATCAAACGGTTAAGTTGCTAAAAAAATTCCTGAAAAATCATGTTATCGAAGACATTAAGGGAAGATGGGGCAAAGAGGACTTTGAAGACGATGGCCGTTTATATCGGTAAGCTTGTATGCGGTGATAGAAAAAATTTGTTTTTTTGGAAACAACAGGGCATAATAACTCATGTCTTACAAATATTTTTGTAGAATGCCTCTGAAAAGGCGTTCACCTGTTTTCCCCTTTTCCTTTTAAGGACTTTAATGTTCTTGGCAACAGGTAACTGCCGTGATTTAATGTTCGACTTCAGTTTTCTTGTCTGTTTTGAAACATTTTTGAAGGCCGCTTCTATTCAGTTACATTCTTTGAATATCAACAAAAGCTTTTGCAGCTTTCACATGGTATCGAGTTCTGATTGCCGATGGCAGGCATCAGGTTTCTTGGTCCTGGAAAAGTACATGTTAAGACATGTAGGTGGAAGTGAGAATGCCATTGGTCTTCCAGCTCCAATTGTCCTCCTTCACCACAACACCCTGACTATTTTGGTTGCTGTCTCCACTTCTTGTGGGAGAACAGAAAGGTTTTCTGAATCTAAGACATTTTTGATGTAACCTTTTTTTTATACTCCTTGGTTTGTAGATGGACAAGGGACAAAGCTTTATTTGCTTATCCTCAAGGTTGGTTGCTTACTTATCATTGTTGAGCATCTCAGCTGATGGCTTGTAAACAGAGGAGAAGAAATTTCTTTGTAATAAAAGCTTAGCATTACTGGACTGGATTCTTTGACCTCTTGTGACCTCAATTGAGGTTTGGGTGGACAGAAGTTGCAGGTTCTGAATTTGTACCGTCTTGTAGTGTCCTGTTTGGTGCAAAAGTATTATGAAGATGACCATTACTTCAAGTATGGATTTGTAACTTTTATCATGGTGAGCCTTCTTTCAAGGAAATGGAAGTTCTTGTCATGCAAAACATTAGGGAAAAAAGATTAGCGATAAGTTTATGTTTGTACTTATTATAGCTAGTATTATAGACTCAAATTTTAGATAATAATTTTTAGGGAATGATTTCTTAATATTCTCTTTGGGGAAATAGATAATACTGGATTCCCACTTGATATGTATTAACTCAATTTTTCATTTTATTCTATTGATATTTTGTTTTTATTTCTGGGCATTAATTCTTGTCTAGAGATTTAATATGGGGTTTGATAACTGCTGGCATTATGCTATATTTCTTTGGTTTGGTTTTGGTTTTTAAAATTATTTTTCATTAGCATGACTATATTATTCAAACTATTTTGTTCTTTTATTTCTTTATATTTTCAGTCATGACTTACTGAGCTGTGGACTGTGGAAGTTGGCTGGGTGAAATATTTCTGTTCTTTTAATTTTCTACATGCTCTGCCTAATGATCTGCTATTGGACAACTGAACTCTTTTGTTATGGATTTTGTTCTGATATTCTTTCTCCCCCTCCCACTGAAAGAATAACTAATTTACTAATTGAACTTTTTTCAGTTAAACATGCATACATTTCATGCATCTTGGACTGGAGACGGCTTTTTCCTCACTTATCTTGGTGCATAAATAATCTATATACATTACTCCTGGCTTTAAGTATCAAAAACTTCTTCTCTCCTATTTAAGTAGCTAAACATTGGTTTTCCAGCCTATTTTAGTCACGTATTCAATGTCCTGGCAGCTCCCTCTGGTGGACTTTCCTAATGCTACATGTAAAAGAAGGGTTTTTTCTCCTAACAGTGCTGATGGAGGTAGTGGTATGAATCAATCCTACTGACAGTGCTTACTTTGGAAATACTTAGATGCTTCATACCTTCTGTATAAATTTATGTGTTAACATTCTGTAACTGCACACTGTGGTGCACAGTTATAACATTCATTAACTTCACATGTAAGTGTAGCTGTCTGCTCTTGTTTGTCCACAGAGTATGCAAAAGAAATGTTGTTTAAAGTTGGTTTGCTTGAGAGTATTTGGCAAGTATTAAATGTGAAGATGAGATCTCATGTGATTTCTAATAGTAACAGACTTACCAGTGTGTCCTGACTTACTGGCTCAGTTGAGTCTACAGTAATGAATGAGAGGTTGCTCTTTTGGAAGCTGTTGAGCTTTACACATTTTTGGGGGAATCTAAGCCATTCTATTAAAAACAAAAGAGTTAGCACTTTTGCAATAATAGAAATCTTTTGGGAATCCAGCAGCATTACTTGTTATATCACAGACATCACTGTTAGTTGACCTTGTTCTATATCCTTCATTCTAGACACAAACGGGTATCTCTAGTTCCTCTTTTTATAAACTCCCCAAACTAGTGTTGCTGGCTATAACCAATTCTGATCATGATGTACCAGCCTTGGAGTGCTCCTCAGTCCTTTGCTCTGGGTGACATTAATCTTTCTCCATCTAGATCTTGCTGTGATGCTACCTAAGAAAGGAGAATGCACCTCCTTTTTCTGCTTGTAAGAACTTACTCTTTTACTGATTGGTTCCAAATCAGGGCAGCAAATGATGCAAAGCTAAAAATTGTGAAGAAGTGGAGAAGAAACAGGAAACTACTGAGAATAGTGTAAGGCAAAGGAAAAAGACAGATATGTGGGTATGTTTTATTTTAACATTAAACTCTTAATTAATATCTGAACAATGGTTAATAACACTCAACAGCTGAACATCTGCCATCTCATGTGTCTTACCATTAAAAAGCAGAGTAAATCTTGCAGGATTAGAGTGAGGTGCTTGTGGTGGTTCTGAGGGTTTGCCTGATGGAAGTGGTATCTCTGTGTTGCACACGTGCTGTTGGAACAGCACTGCGGAATGTGCTCAGTGTGTGTGGTCAAAACAATCACGTATTTAACCATTCAGTGTAACAGTACTGGACTAACCAAACTGCAATACAAATTTAAATTAAAAACTTATTAAATGTCTGAAGTGCCTTAAGAGGATGGGGTGACATTTTGGAGAAACTTCAGGATTTCTCAAGTAGTTTTTTTCTGGTAGGATACATATGCATGCTTATCTAGCTGTGTAGAAGCTCTTGTTCCAATGTTGTGGACAAATCTGTCTTTTACATCCTGATTTAAAAGAGTGAGTGAGGCTTAAGCAGTTTCTTAATGCATCAGGAATCTCAGCACCTAAAACTTGGGAGTGAAAGTAGACAAGATTGGACCTGGGTCAGTCTGAAGAGGTGTTGCTGTCTAACTGATTTGTCTTTCTGATATGCTGTCATTAGTTACTTTGTATGTGCTCTGACATAAGCTCAGCGGCAATTTGATGCTGATCAAGCTGGATAGTTTGTTTTCCTTCTTTTCTACAAGGGCTGGTTTAGGGCTTATTTCTGCTAATTTCTTCAAGGCACTTCTTGAAATGCCTTAAGAAGTCAAATAGTTACCCGCAAAACCAGCTGGAAAAAGACTCCAGAAAAGAACTGCAGGATATGATCTTCACACAGAAAGCGTGTAAATGCAGAAGAACCTGGTAATGTGGGCAAAATTTTGTATGGACACTTGCATGCACTCTAACTAAATCCAGGTGTTATTTATGCAACTCAGCTATGTAGCTTTGCTTTAGGAAATGCATGCTAACAACGCACTTGACATGGGGGAAAACATACCCACAGCTTTTTCAGCAGAATCAACATCTTCTAGTGAAGATCTGTGTCGTTACCTGTGCAAAGAGAGCTAGTGCTGTATGAAATGTCAGACACTCACCCAAGGCTCAGCTGTGTCGTGGGAGGAACAAAGGACCTGAATGTTCTGGAGCAGCAGCTGGAGGGCAAACAAGACAGTCCACAGTGTTTTACATATCGTGTAACACCAGTCTGCAGAGAATTAAGCTGGGCTGTGAATGTCCAAAGCATTTGTTGTATTTTTGCATGTGAAGGCTGGCTACAGTTTTGCATTGGTAAATAGGGATTAGGTTGGCAGTCAGAGACTTTAAAAATGTTCTCTAATTGTAGATTTCCTCCTTCCTCACCACTGAAGTCATATCCAAAGAAACCTTCATGTGGAAAGGAAGTAATTAAATTTCCAGACTGGAATGAACCAAAGGCTGGCCGTTCTCAAGAACATATCCCAGTGAAATCCGTCGCAATGGTAAGGCACCCAGTTTTATTCCCCCAGACAAAAGCATATTTGGAAATCAAAACTGAACTGATGACCTCTACGGTCTGTCACAAAATACTTTCTTATAAAATTAAATGCTAAATACTTTCGTTTTAAACTTTTGTGAAGTAAAGTTTTTCTTACAATTTGCTGGAGAAGTAAGCTTCTAGTGTTCTTTGTGCTACACGTTGCAATGTCTTGGCCTATTTGAGTTCCACATGAGTGTATTTTCCTGTATTTTATTCCCGTCTGCTCAAATTCCAATAGGGCATTTATTATATTACAAGACAAAATAGTCACACTGTAACTCATATTTGGGCACTTCATGTATTGGAGTATATACAGTATTGCAACCTTCCTAGCTGCTATAAGCCTATTACTGACTCAGTTTCCTTTTTCATAAAGAATATGTTTTGGCTAAGAAGTGGCCTTGATTTTTCAGTTATCCTTTGAAGGCATGGAAATTCATCCTGCCACAAACCCATCTGGATTGATATAGCCTTTGTAAAGTTGTTGGAAAATCTTGCCTTTATTAGTAAACCAAAACTGTATCAACTCTGTTCACCCAGACAGACATTAAAAGACTAGACTTCTGGAGTTATATATGTTCTAAGCTCTTCCTTCAGTGTGACTTATATGTGTGTGTTCTCATAACTTGTGGACTTGGGATTTCTTTGATGATTTTTGCATTTTTATTACTGTACTTTAGAGCAGGACACTGGCCTTAGATTTCTTGATGAACCATAGTCTATTTGGAAAAGTAGCTCCTACCATATTGCTGAACATCTAAATGTTCTGAATGAATGTTTATTCCATATTTACGATCCAATTGTGTGCAAATCAAGTGCACCCTTCATTTACAAGCTTCGGAGGAGCAAAAACATGGCCCTTGGAACTTCAAAAGTAGGTAAAAGATCAAGATAAAAGAAAATACGGTGCCAAAGACAAGAAAAGATAAGAGTATTTTAGTTACTGAGCAAGTAACGGTTGAAGGTGTAATATGTTGCAACCTCCAACTGTGCTCTAAATTTCCATCCAAGCATCCTGGTCTGATGAGAATTAGCAAAAATTGGCATCTGACTCAGATGCAGCAGCATAGACTTTAGCATAGCTCAGAATCTCTTCCATTGGCAGTTTGGATTAATACAGTGGACTGCAAGTGAGGCAAAGGTATAAGCTTCTTTCTGCTGCCTTTTTTATAATTAAGTCTATCTTCCACTGGAATGCTGATGTAGACAGCTGAAAATGGTGGTACTTTGAATTGCTTCGGCATCCATCTGAGCACTCAGTGGTTGTGTGTGGATTGATGAGCATGGGTCTGTGTCATGAAATACTCATGTGGAAGACCAGACCCTTAATTTCAGAGGGTGCTATTTGCTTCCAACTAGCTCTAGTCTAATCTGCCATGGAATGACAGACAATTAGTGCTTGGAGTATTTAAGTGCATTCCTGGAGTGCATTTTGTGGTTGGGTTGTGATGACAAGGAATATTTTAATGTGCTTTAGCACTGGTCTGTAGTGTAAATCAAAGAACTGGAATGACTAGGATTTTTGTCTTGAAAAGGATACTGCTGATACAAGCTGCAATATATGTCCACCCATTGATATATTGATGACAATCTTCAAGAATTAAGCTAGGATGTGAAGCTTGCATAAAGGATAGTCATTCTGCATTCTCAGCTTTACTTTTCACTGTCATAATGGTGAACTAAGTCTGATGGGTGCCTTCAGATGTAGTGATTTGCTCTTACTTTCTCTATGTATAGAACCTGTTATTGAATTTAATGTTTAGTTTTTTTTAGTATATGCTGAACCCTTGTTAATTTATTCTAATTCTTTTGAATCTCATTTTATAATCCTCCAATAACTTTTCCATAAACAGATTTTTAATCTTAAAACGGTAGATGAATAGATTTTAATCATGGATAGAACTTGAACAGAGGATTAAAGGTCATTGACTCCTGAACTTTAATGGCTATTTTGACACAGATAAGTTTTCAGCTTTGGACAAGTTATGGAATTGAGAAAAGGTGTGTGCAAGATTGAGAAAATGTTTTATTTTTCTGAAACACAAAAACTTGCATTCTAAAGACTTCACTGGAATTTAGGAACACTTGCAATTCTGTACTATAAATGTTTTATACTGTTTAACACTTGAAAAAGTCACCTGTTAATGAGGAGAGTTCTTTTTGATTCCAGAACTCTGAGATGTGGTACAAGAGACACAGCATTGCTATCGGGGAAGTACCGGGATGCAAACTTGTGTTCCGCAGAGAGCTAACACAAACAAATATAGAAGAGATATGGAAATCCATGACTTTGTCACGGTAAGTATACTTATGAGTCATTTGCTGTTATAGTAAAACTGTGTAGTAGGTAATAGTCTTGTCTGTCTTCTCTGGTAACACTTGTAATTTCACCCACTCACTTTTCATCACTGCCTTCAAAGCCACAGTGTCTAGACTAACTCTACCACTTGTTATTTGGCTAACAAATTCAGCAAATAAAGTCTGCAAAAAAAAACAAACCAAAAACTTTACTGTGCTTAGTACCTTTTGACTTCTGCATGTTGTGTTATACAAGTCTTTGTTGTGTTATACAAGTCTTTGTTGTGTGGGCTTTGTCTTGTTTAATTACTTTTTTCTCTGTCTCTTTTTCTTGTTGCTAGGAAATAAAAGCATTTATGTAGAAGTACTATGAAACCTTTCAATGGCAAGTACAATACTTTGTATGAGATAAATGGAGTAGCTCATTGAGTGCTGAAGCTTTGTGATTCAGATATTCTTTACTGTATTCAAAAGGAATATCCTATGCAAAGTGAAAGTAATTGCTTTGGACTATTTCTGCAGAGGAAAAAACATAATGTACACTAGCTGATATTACAGCATAGTTGAGGTCTTACTAATGATCACTTTAGTGTAAACCCAGCACATTATCTGCACGTAATGCACTAAGTGCTGAGGTGAGCAGTTTTGGTGACAGCATGATGGGCAGCAGTGGGTTTTAGTACATGTCTACTCTTGCGTTCCCTGAACCAAGGAAACTTCAGGGGAATGGAGAGACCCTCTGGGTAGCTTGGAGCTCATATGGTAGCAGCTGACAGGGCCTGGGCAAGTGAGACTAGGGGCAGTGGTGGCCAAGCCCCTCCTTCACATAAAGGCCCCTATAGAGCTCTAGCAACCAAAAGACCAGGGTGGGCAAAGATGGTTGGCACAGCAGATTGTGTGGAAGGATGCTGAAACCCCGACAGCTTGATCAGCAAGCAATAGGATTCACCTGACAGAAAGTCCTGGCCTCTTTAAGTTTGATAATTTACACTCAGACTCCCATAGCTCTGTATTAGAAGAGTATGACAGTGGGAATGGGGACACTCACAGCTGACACTGAGTTTGTTTGAAATTTTCTGCTCCAGCTGGATGTGCTTAAATCTATGAAGCCCGATGGGATTCATCCCAGGGTATTGAAAGAGCTGGATGATGTTATTGCAGGACCTCTCTCCATTTTTTTTTTCATTATCTTGGGAATCTGGAGAGGCCCCTGTTGTCTGGAACATAGCAAATATATTTTCAATTTTAAGAAAGCAAAGAACAAAGACCTTGGTAATTACAGGCCTGTCAGTATCATTTTGGTGCCCTTAAAATGGTGGAAAAGGTTGTTCTGGGAGTAAATAAAAAAATATTTGAGAGACACAGTCATTGGTCATAGCCAGCAGTTTCAGAAGGGGAAAATACTGCTTAACCAATTTAATTTTCTTTTATGACAAGGTCACCCATCTAGTTGACCAGTGAAAGCCAGTTCATGTGATTGCTTTGCATTTAAACAAAGCTTTTGATACTGTCTTTCACAGTATCCTTCTAGGTAAACTGTCCAGCATGCAGCTTGAGGAGTCCATAATCCTGTTGGATGAGGAGCTGGGTAATGGGTCAGGCATAAAGGATTGTAGTAAATGTGGTTTTCTCTGGTAAGCAGTCATCAGCGGGGTTCTGCAGGGCTCCATTCTAGGGCCAATGCTTTTTCATGTTTTTTATAAATTATATAGATGCAGGAATTGATGTATTTAAAGTTTGTCCATGATACCAGGTTAGAAGGAACTCTGGACTCCTTCAAGGCTAGACAGGGCCTGCAGTGAGATCTGGATAGAACAAAAAGCTGTACAGTCACCAAAAGCTTTGAGAAAGCTGAGGGGCGACCTCATTGCAGTCTACAACTCCCAGAGAGGCAGTGAGGAGAGATGTGGAAGATCTCTGGGGACCAGCAATAGGACACAAGGAAAGGAATCAAGTGGTGTCTGGTGAAGTTCCTCCACATTAGGAAAAGGTTCTTCACTCAGAGGGTGACTTGGCACCGGAACTTTCTCCCTGGAGAAGTGGTCACGGTGCCCAAACCTGACAGTTCAAGGAGCGTGTTGGCAATGCTCTTAGTTGTATGGTATAATTTTAGGTATTGAAATAACTGAACCTCTTCTAGGTACTAAAATGAAACTTTTTTTAGGGCTATGAAGATCATGAAGGGTCTAGAGGGGAAGACATGAAGAGCGGTTGAAGTCTCCTGGCTTCTTTAACCTAGAGAATAGGAGGCTTGAGGGGACATTGCAGTGCAATCTGTGATGCAAAGTGGAGGAGAATGCACTGATCTCTGTGGCCAGTGGCAGGACTGAAGAAACAGCCTGAAGTTGCCAGGGGAGGTTTAGGTTGGATATTAGGAAAAGAGTCATCATCCAGAGGGTGGTTGGGCACTGGAACAGACTCCTCAGGAAGTGGTCACAGCACCTAAGCCTGACAGAGTCCAAGAGTTGTTTGGACAATGCTCTCTGGCACATGGTATAATTTCTGTGGTTGTGCTGTGCACAGCCAGGAGTTGATCATTATGGATCCCTTCCATCTTAGGATAGTCCATAAATCTGGGCAGTTCTGTGAGGAGCAGGAGTTGCACTGTATGATTCTTAGAGCTGTAATCCAACTGGAGATATTCTCTATGAAATGAAGGACTCTTTTTTTTCTGAATTGTATCCTAATACTTCATGTTTGCCTTTTCCAGATTAGTTGATGTATGAACTGTGTGTTTATGTATTTTTGCAGATTACAAAAGGTCTTGGGTTTGGATTCTCTGGATGAAGTGTTAGACACAAAACTTGTGAATTCAAAACATATAGTTCAAAATGTATATAATGTCAATAAGCAAGGCATTGTCACTTTAGAGGACAAATCAAGTGAGTATTTTAGAAATTTTTATTTAATTTTTTATATTGTTATCTACTGGGATTTAAGTATTAGTTCTGATCTACACTAACCTCTTGCACTTTTATACCTGTGTGACAACATATCTAATTCTAGTGTTTTTACAAAGTAAAATGCTATTATTCTCTTCTGATATCCCAATAGTAAGAGTCAGGGTTCATTCCATATTCCGGCTTTAGTAGGGTTGAAAAATGAATATGAAACAACAGCAACTTTTTACCGTTTATAAATATAGGGTTATTAATCACTTCAAGATAACTTTCTCAGCTGCACCCTTTTAACTACCTGAACTGGAGTGTTTACATGAAGAAAAAAAGTATTAAAAATTGTGAGAGAGCCACAATGTACATTGAGAGAGTTTTGAGTTTTCAGTCAATGTGTTTTGAAGATAGTACCGTGTTTAAAGCTGTTTTACACATCAGGGAAAAAATAAAGCTTCAAAGTGTTATTGGCACCACGTTTTTCATAAGATTTGTAGAGAAATTAAATACAATACTGAAACCTGCTTTGGTTGTGAATAAAACTGCCTTCAGCGCATATCTATGTTCACGTCAAAGGCAGTTGGATCATCTCAAAACATTAACTCCCTCTTTGCAGAAATGGCAAAACTGAATGTATGAGCGCTTTTCATCATCTTTGGTAAAAAGTAAACTCTTCACTGTATAGCACTGAGGAGGGCTGTATCTAGAACTAGTTTAGTCTGTTTTTATTTTTAGTGTAGGTTAAAGATTTGCAATATGACCTCTTTTGCTGATTGAGCTGCAAGGGCAGAATGCATAACTGTTTAAGAGTAGTGGAGGTACTGAGGTAGAGGTGTAATTCAAGCTAGATCCTACATTAAGGTATAGCCTGCCGCTGGAGTCACTTGGTTTGCTACACAGGAGGAACATATTAAAGCGTTTTCAGCTTTGCTTTTGTCTAGCATTGAATATTTTTCTTTCTTTTTTCTTTTCTTCCTCCTTTTAATTTCTATTTCTTCCCTCTGCAGAGGAACTACCTCATTGGATATTATCCGCAATGAAATGCCTAGCAAATTGTAAGTAAATTCAGAAGGGGAAAAAGATCTCACAAAGAACCCACTCGCCAAAAAAATAAATTGAACTGACTGTGTCTTCACTTCATTAAATCCTATTTATATTCACTTTCAGTCTTTTTTATGACGATTTTCTAAAAAAGTTGGAAAAACCTGTCAGCAGATATTCTTCCAATGCAGCTTATTTAAATGACTTATTTGAAGGTTTAACTATTATATTAATGTTTTTTCTGCACTATGTATCTTCACTAGACCTATTGGATCAGTGCAGTAATAGGTCAATAAAATTTCACTTATTTTGGAGATTTTTTTTCTCTAAAGATCCTTTTTGATGGGCTGGATTAGAAAACTCTGATCTGCTTGGTAGCTGAAAGTCAATGTTCTCTCTCTTTTTTGCTCCTTTTTGTTTTGATTTTTTTGTTCCTTGTAGGGCCCAGCTGTTCAGATCTGAAGCAGCCTACGTACTCAGGCTTTGAAAGAGATGTCTTCAAAACTATAGTGGACTATTTTGGTCAGATGAAAGAACCTCTCCTCACATTTTATTTTTTCGATATTTTTGTTAGTGTGCTAGGTAAGTAGTTTGGGATGTAATGAAAAAATATTCTTTAATGTTAATTTCCTGGAGTTATTTTGCCTTACTTAAGTACTGTCACAGATGAATTGTTTGGAACCTGTCCTTTCCATTCTACATAGAGAACGGTTTAATATTTAAATTTATTTCGTATTACACAGTGGTTTTCTTTTTGTATCTTTTTGATTACATTAATTCAAAATCTTTCATTGCTTGTCTGTATAATATTAAATGCCTCTGTTCATTGCTCAGCATCTAACAGATGGATTTTAACAAATTTTTCTTTTTTTACAAATGCTTAAATGTCTTAAAAACTCTCATAAGCTTTTAGAGATTGCTTGACTGAAGTCTAGATTAGAAAGGATTAGGGCTTTAAGCACTGTTTTTAACCCTGGAAATATGACATTTGAAGGGAATTGAAATACTTCATTGCTTTAATTTAGAAATGACACTAACTAATGTAGTGCTTTTAAGAAGCAATGGTTTAGTTATTAACTAGAACTTTTCAGGGGTTCACACTACATTAAAATTGACGATTCTGATCCTATAGATGATTTACTGAAAGATAGTAATAGGAAAATATTTGATTACATTTTATGTAATCAAATTTCAGAAAGAACAATCGAGTTGAAAAGTAAGCCTGTTCCTCTGCTTTCATACTCTGTTTCTGTTTGTTTTTCCATTGTTTTTCACATCTTTCAGATTTTACTTGTTTTATTTCGTAAATGTAAAATTAGAAGAAAGATTTCATGCCACTGTGTATGTAGAAATGAATGAAAATTGTGCAATGTTTCAAGAAGTCAAACATTAGTTTTGTGGTCTATTAAAAAAGAAAGTGAAGTGTTCATATGGGATCATTGATTACTCTTCTAAAGATATGCATTGATATGCTTGCCAAATCTTCCTTTGAAATTAGAAAAAGGAAAATTTTACTATGAAAATTAACTTCAGCACTTTCGTCTCTTTGGAACACCTTACCTACTGCACACTTCTTTTTCTTAAGGAACAGTTTCCATGTTTTATGCTATGGAGTTGACCAAAATGGTGGATGACGGGTAGTGGTGGATACTGTTTATGTTGAGAGTAGTAAAGCTTTCTAACAAAAAAACCCACTAAAACACTGTCTTCCATTAGGCAACCTGAGGACGTTCAGGCTGGAAGGGAGGTGGGAGGTGAGGTAAACTCAGGAATCAGTGCAATTGCTGGGCTCAGAGGGTTGTGATCCGTGGCACAGAGTCTGACTGGATGTCAGTCAATGGGAACCACCTCAGGGCTGATAGTGTGGCCAGTAATGATTAACAATTTGTTAATGACCAGGATGGTGGCACATTCTGTCCTAAACAAGGGCATAGTTCTCTAAACAAGCATGTAGATAACTAAAATGGAGAAGAGTATCCTACCCAGCAGAGGACTGTAGTACCATGCAGGGTGACCTCGACTGCCTGTAGGAATGGGTAAACAGAAATCTTATCATGCTCAGAAAAGGGGAAATGTCAACTCCTCTCCTGGGAAGGAATAATCCCATTTATCAATAAATTCTGGGGGTGACTGGTTTGGAAGCAGCTTTGTTGAGAAGGACTCAGAAGTCCTGGTGGGCACTAGTGTGACCATGAGCCAGCAGTGTCCTTGAGGCAAAGAATATCACCAACATCCATAACTGTATAAAGTGCATTTCTGGTAGGTTGAGAGACGTGTTCCCTCAGCGCTAGTCAGCAAGTCCAGTGAAACAAATTAAAAATTATTAAAGTCTTGGAACATGTGTCATATGGGAAGAAACTGATAACAAAGACTGTTTAGTCTGGAGAGGAGAAGGCTCAGGGATTAGATTCAGGGAGAATCTAAGAAGTCCGTATAAAAGATTGATATGGGAGGAGTAAAGAAGAAGAAGAAGGAGTAAGACTTTTATCAGTGATACCCAATGACAGGGCAAGAGTCAATGGGTAGGAAAAGAAGTACAGGAAACCTTATTTTCATAAAAACCAGCTTTTTTATAGGAGGGTGATCAAACAGTGGAAGTAGTTGACCAGAGAGGCTGTTGACCAGAGGAAGGTGTGTCTTTGGGGCTATTTGAAACCTGAGAGGACACAGTCCTGTAGATGAACCTGCTTTGAAGCATGTGAAGAGGTCTATTTAATCTCCAGAGATCTCTTCCAACTTCTATAGTCCTATGGAAAAAAAAAAGTCTCAATTTTCTTCCTTGTTTCTTTTCTAACAGAAATTACTGCTAAATTTCAGTCATGCAAATATTTTGTTTTCTGACTTTTGTTCTGACACTAGTGCTGTTTAGACAAAATCATAATATATGCTTCCTTGGCTGAGCCTTAACCTAAAATAAGATGAAATTTTGGTGATATTTTTCTATAGGTACCTAAACTACTACCACTTTCTACTGTGCCTGTCCAGTCTTCAGATATCTCTACCATGCTCACTGGAGTGTTTTCCAAGAGTCTGTAAGCAGATTTAGGCATAGATTTAGTGTCTATAGGTGTGAGGCATATGTTGGTATTGTCACAAATGTCACTGATGCATAAACACCTTTTCTTTCCCTCTGAATGTTGCCAGACACTTAACATTTTATTTAATGTGGTGATATATCTGTGCATAGCATTCAGTTGTCTTTAGTGCTGAGGTAATAAAAGAGCAAAGGATGAAACAAAATGTTTTAATTTTTCATGTATTCTAATATCTTGTTTGTTATGGCTATCGGCGTCTTCCAGTGCATTAGAAGAAAATCTTCTGACAAGTCCTAGTAGTCCAATTCTACTGATATCTTTCTAGTCTCCTTGGGGAGTGGAGTTTTAAGACAATCTTGAATGAGTAAGAAAGGAATTCTGGGAGTTAGATTTAGAAATATTATGTTAAATGTTGTAGAAGTATATAACTGAAAAATATTCCCCAACCATCTGATCTCATATAAACCAGGACTACTGCAAAAACCCAGCAAGGCTGTAGAAGCTCTTCAAATATCCTGTCTCCTACTGCCACCAGAAAATAGAAAAAGACTACAACTGTTGGTGAGAATGATGGCAAGAATTAGTCTAAACCAGGATTTGCCACCTCTTTCTGAATCAGTGAGGACCAGAACTTTGGTAGGTACTAAGTGTAAGGTAAAAGATCTGGACAGGTTTTTGGACCAGCACAGGTTAAAGATTCTTATTGGAGAGTATGAACAAAATACAGTTTGCTTGTTTAAGGAACTGGTTTGTCTATCCCAGCTCTGTAGAAAGCTAATCTGAATTTGAATAGAGTGGGATTTCGTGATAATTTTTGAGCACACAAAGAACTTGCTCAGAATTTAAAGGTTTTCTTAGCTTTCAAAGTTAGATCACCACTGATTTCACTATTGAGTAGAAAAAAGCACGAACGAACAAGCAACCCTCAAAAACAAGCAAGCAAAATCAACAGAAAAAACCCCCAACAAAACACCAAACCAGATCAGGTCTCTGGTGTTCTTTATCACTGCAGACAGTGTGAATGAAAAAGACTGCCTGTTTCAGTCATAGCTAGAAAAATAGAGCTGAATGTTCTGATTGACTTATTTTTACCCATTCAAAAAAATTAAAATCCCAACCATTTATTTCAGTAGTTGTTTTCTTTTCACCACACACAGAAGTCTTTTAAAGTAAGCTCCAGTTTTTGCTAATGCTCCTTCTGTACGACCATACATAGTGATATCACTACACTGATGTTTGCAACACCTTATTACTAAGTTATTAGGCATAACTTAACAATTTCAACTAACTAAAAACATTTATTTATTTTAATTTAAAAATCTTTGACAATTAAGTGCAATGGAAAACTAAGCTCCAGAGCCATTCTGTAAAAATCCTATAGTAGCAGGCACAAATCTAAATGCACTCCACAACAACTAAGTTTTTAGTGAACTATGGATAGTATTTGATTAAAATAATTATTTTTTTTACTGCCAAGGTTATAATTTAATTAACTGTAAGTGGTCTCTTATTGAAATTATTATTGTAATTGAAATGTAGTTTTTAGAAGTGAATCCTTACAGTCTGAGTATTTTGTACTAAATTTTAATTCAGCAATGTAGTCTATGGTATATGACAGAAATCTTTATTGCCCTCTGTGATTTTAATGTTTCAACTAACTGGTGCACAAACTTGTAACTGAGTGCTTGAGCATAAGTCTACCTGAAGTTAACTGGACCTGAAACTTGATTTGATGATTTCAGAATAGTGGTATTAAGTTTTCCCTCTGGTGCCTAATTTCTATTACATTTCCGTGTTATTTTAAAAAATCTCTATAAATACATATGCCCTCTTTAAATAGCCATTTGAAGTGGCTATCTGACAAAGTCTTGAGACTAAAATGGATTTCATCCATTCTATATCTAATGTCAGGACTGGATTATCTGTATGAGGCAGGAACAATCTTCAGTGCACTCACTGAATGTCACCGAACATAATACATTTAAAAAAAATATTGATATGTTTGAAGTAAATATTGTGATGTTAAAATATTTGTTCTAAAAGATCACTTTTTAAATGCAGCCTGGTTCTCTACTCCTCACTCCCAAACAGAAAAATACATGGTAATGATGTGGGTATTTTTCCTCAGATGGTTCAGGCGTTTTCCCGTTGTATTCTCTGCTCAAAGGATGAAATAGACTTGGATGAGCTTCTTGCTGCTAAACTAGTATCTTTTCTCATGGATAATTATCAAGAGATCTTAAGTGTTCCTTCTGCTTTAAAGTCTTCCATAGAGGATCATGTTGTACATCTCCAGAGAGTCCAAGTAAGTATCTAATGAAAAAACCTCTTATGTCTCTCTTTCTAGACTGAATTTATCCTTTGTTCTCTGAAGATCAACCGTTTTTAAAAGACTTTGTTCTGTCTCTGTTAGTTTTTGAAGAGCTAGTTAATTTTGACTACTGATATTCAACCATAAATATGTGTTTAAATGAAACTAAACAAATCTTGAATTTGTTTAGAGACAAGAACGTTCAAATCTGTTTTTCTGTTTGTCAGCACTATCTTCTTATGGAATGGGCAAACTAAGTTTGTGGTAGTGAAGAAAATGGAATGATTATAAAGCATTTCCATGTTAATGTTCTGACATTTTTTTTCTTTAGAACCATCCTTACTTGCTCAGTTTTTTCATCTTTCTGTTTCCTGATACTATATTTTGTTTTTATTCAAAAATGATTTTTAGTTCTTTTGTCAATTCTCTACTGGAAAAGTAACTTTAAATTTATTTCGAGAGCTGAACAGGCTTTCTTTGTGTCATGTTTTTTGACTTATGGAAACTCAGTCATTTAGGGCTGGAGATAAAAATTAGAATTTAGCTTCTCTGTTCAGTATTTCCTGTACTTAATGGCTTGGGATGGTCAATTGATTAAGCCAGTTTATGGAAGTGTTTTGCAGAAAACATAGCTACTCTTTTTTATTATTATTATTTTTTTTTTACTGTGTCTTCAGATAAAATATGTTGGGGCTGATAGTGATGCACCACTTCCTCCTCCATCATTTTGTCACCAAATCAGTACAGGTGATTTTGAATACCAAAGGGCAACTGGCTCTCAAGAACCACTGGCAGCTTTGTTGGAAGAAATTGTAATGAATAAAGAAATATCTGTGAAAGATAAAAAGAAGAAGCTCAAGCAAGTAAATAAAATTTTCTCCACAGTTTCTAATTTCAACTCAAAAAGATCTATCAAGTCTTAGACATGTGTTCTTCTAGAGATATACCAAAATTGAAAATAATGCCTATGCTTGGGGATTTCAAGATTTATAATAATTTAGAACAAGTATGCTGTGATAAATAAAACCAAATCAGAAATATTATCTTAATTTTCTGTATAGAAGTGTAGAAAGTCCATTAGAGAAATAATTTCCCTGCCCCAGAAATGCAAGCTTCACTTTAATACTTTATTGTACTGTATTGTATTGTATTGTATGTTTGAACAAATTCTTAATTTGAATTAATGTACTTTTCTAGTTTCAGAAATCTTACCCTGAATTGTACAGAGTACGATTTCCTACCCCTGAAAGTGAAGCAATGCTATTTCCTGAAAAAACGAAACAGAAACCACCAATACTGATGTGGGCCTTAAAAAAGCCTTTTCAACCATTTCACAGAACCAGAAGCTTTCGGATGTAGTTTGAAATATATCAGCAAATGAACAGAGACATTGCATTGTCGATGGATTTCATGCAAAAGGAGCCTGAGCAGCACACGGTTACTCAAAAAAACTACTGGGGATATTGCTAAGATCGTAGAAAATGTTGAAAACGAGGTTGTAGTAAAAGATGGTAGTAGTGTGAACCATTATCAGTATTTTTTGTAAAGCATTATTTTTTTAAGTGTCTGTTACGTTAAAACAAGTAAAAAAAGAAAACGGTAACAAGAAAAACCTAAACAAACCAACCCACCACACACTGAAGGGGATTATTCTATATATGAGTGATAATGTACACTTGCAGTGGTTTGGTTTGACTATCATTTTAAGGTCTAAATGTATGTAATGTATTCTTTCTAACTAGTCAATAGCTTTTTTCCTCCTTGAAAATGA
This sequence comes from Sterrhoptilus dennistouni, assembly GCA_013397095.1. Lineage (NCBI taxonomy): Eukaryota > Metazoa > Chordata > Aves > Passeriformes > Zosteropidae > Sterrhoptilus > Sterrhoptilus dennistouni. The sequence goes on along the minus strand of VWZU01008047.1, from coordinate 85,550 downwards.
GTCTTACATAAACTAGGTTGTATTTGTTCACATATAGTGTGAGGGATTAGCTTACTGTACATGCTTGAGTAAGTATGAAACACTGGATTTTGCTTTGCTTTTTTTGAGAGACTGTAATATTAAAAGTTGATGATGCAACCTTTTGGTTGTTTGCAAAAGCAGCAGGTGCTTTGTTTGCACCCCTCAGCCGCAGGGGAAGGGGGGGAGTGTTTTTGGGTGTGTGGTATGAAACCTCTAAACTACATTAGAATGGCCCAGGTGCAGAGACGATGAGCACCCATCACCAGAGGATGACCATGACAAACCCACCTTTGTGTAGCAGCAAGCTGGGGTTTGAGACAGATAAGGGAAAACACCTCCAAGAAGCAGACCCTGCAATGTGGGATACTGGTTTATATCATGCCAATTTCCTCCCTTACACCACTGGCTCAAGTAGAAAATTCTCTTGCATCCTGAGAGAGATAGAGATATTCACTTATGCCTGTGCCTATTCATCCCTTCTGTTAAGGCAGAACTGGCTCAACTACTCTGGCATGACAAACAGGGGTTGTGTCTTTCTCCCCAGACTCATTTTTTGAGCCTACCACCAGAGGACTGCACATGATCCACATAGTTACAAGAGACACTGTAAAACTCCCTGAGGAGAAGTACCTGGGCATTTCCACCTGAAGGTGCTGAGCCCATTGAACTTTGGGTTTCAGGGATTTCCCCCTATTCCTGATGGATCAAAATTGTAACAGTCACTTCAAACACTGGACATCTAAATTGCAACAGTTAGGTCTCATAGCATGGTGATATCTTTCCTCTTCACTATCTACTCTTATCCTTCCTTTTTATTTTCCTTAGATGTTTTCTCAAATGTAATAATTATACTTTTATATTGCTGTATTTCTGTAGATAATAACCAAATCTCCTACATCCTTCCTTTCCATTTTAGCCAAATTGTTCCAAAATCAACCTACCTGTCTATCTATCCATCCATCCATCTATCCATCTATCTTTTTATTTATAAAACCCCCACAATTCATTCAGTGTTGTGTCACTCTAGTTTGCCCTGAGGGATCTATTAATAAGAACCTCAGTTAACCTGCCTCAGGGCAGGTTGCAACATTGCTGACCCTAACATGGCAGATTTATTTTTGAAAACTAATTCTCAAGTTTCTGATTCATATGGTGCATTACAGCTTGAGTGAGCTTCTCTTGAAATTCAATTAACTTTATGTAATGATGACCTGTTCTGATAGGCAACATAGCCTTTTCCCCCCATTTCTTACTGCATATTACTGTACAAAGCTGGGTGCTTGACAATAGGATATACTTAATCAGAAAATTTTAAAGCCTTGAGATTCCTCTAAAAATGGAATTCAAGTATTGAAGTGACATTGTAGTGTACATGCATTTATTGATTTGATTAGTTTTGCATTATGAAATCTAGCATACCTATAACTTGATTGTACATATTACACAGCTGATTCTGAGAGCACTTTTTATCTATTAAAGCATTGCCCTTTCCCTATATATACCTGGAGTCGTGATTTCATACTATCCATTAGAGATTTGAAGAGCAGCATTTCATAGCATATTGAATGTCAGGGGAGTCTATGCCAGAGAGAAGACAGCTGACATCTCAACAAATTTCTGACATTTTAGTATAAAATGTAATGCAATATTGACAGCATTTGGACCTTGCCAACTTCCTAACCAGTCAATAAGTTTCATTATGTACATTACAAGGTGGTTGCTTTAATAGATTGGGTTATTTCTTGGGCAGCGTGATATTGAATAATACACATCTTCATGACCTGTTCTCACAGAGATACTTGGAATTCACATCAATAATCTTTTTCTTAAGCAAATTTGATACAGAAAGGTACACTTTTCAAATATTAAGAAAATATAAAAATTACTTTAAAAGTAGTCTGAGGCCATTTCTAACTTTTTGTCTTAGGTCTTAAAGGGTGAGAAAATCTTAGATGTGCTGTATTATTCTGTGTGTGTTTACATGCTGTCAAACTTTGATTATAACTAGACTATTCACATGTATTTTGTTAGTTCATTAATCCATGAAGTATAATAATGAGTAAAGATGGTTGGAAGCAAGTCTTGCCTAAAAGTGGAAGCCCATCCTAAGTGATCTCTTCCATCACTTCCTTAATTGCAGAGTAGAAGTTGAAGCCAATCTATCTGCCCTTTGAAATAATCTCATTGTCTGCCAATAAGCCTTCTGCTGTCCTATTGAATTCTTCCCTATTGTTACTTTAAAAAAATATGTAGCCTTCCTGAGTCTATTTTAAACAGCAATTAAAGTCAACTAATTAGTTTTCATGATGAGAAGTTGAAGATAAGCCATATGTTTCTATGAATTGATTGTCCTTTTGTTTCAGAGGTCTAGTTCCATGAGTGTGGTAAAAAACTCCGAAAAAGTCCATTTGCTCACAATTCCCAAGGCTGTGAAAAATACAAAATATCTTTGAAAAACTTGAAGGAACTGTAGGGAGGGAATTTTATTTGAGATCATAATCTCACAGACTGAATTTCAGCTGTGATTCTGTCTTGGGAGACGCTTTAGAAAAGCTTATTTCAATAACAGAAGTTATGTGAGTATGGCTCCTTACAGCTGAACCGAGTGCAAATATGCTAGATGAATAGGTAAGGTTAGCTAGGTAAATTTGCCTATTCCTTTCAGGGTTCAAGTTAGAAAAAGTAATATTGAAAGCTAATTCAGAGAAGACTGTAAGATTGATAAAATATCTTGGAAAAAACAGAGATTATCTAACCCTAAACTGTAGGAATAGGAACTTCATTTTTGATATTAACTTTCTCAGGAATTTACCATCTACTTCTGTGTTAAAGCTCTACAGTATCTTGACATTGCCAAGATTGAACATCATGGCCTCCCCTCAGGTTTATTTCTCTCGAACCATGAGACGCACAACCAAACTTTCTTTTGTTTATCCTAATGACTGTTCTGAGGACCCTCATTAAATGGAGGACTAGCTGACATTCTTTTAAAGCACATCAGAGGGAAGAATCAATAAAGGCAGAAGATGTTGTTGCTTTCTTGGTCTGGTTATTAAACCTGTGTTTGTCATCTAAGTGGAGCATCTGGTGTAATCTTGCATGTAAGTAGGACCTAATTCTTGTTAAAGTTGGATAATATTTAACTTCATAGTACTGAAACTTCTAGTGTAACACCATTAGTTGTCAAGATAGTGTTAGACTTTTCAAGCAAGGTCTTTGAGCAGAAACATTGTTGTTTGTTTTTGTTTTGTTGTTTGGTTTGGTTTGGTTTGAGAGTTTTTGGTTGTTTGTTTGTTCTACTTTTTGGAGGGTTCTTTTTTTTTTTTTTTTTTTTTTTTTTTTTTTTTTTTTTTTTTTTTTTTTTTTTTTTTTTTTTTTTTTTTTTTTTTTTTTTTTTTTTTTTGTGGTTTGTGGGTTTTTTTGGGTTTTTTTTGGTTTTTTTCTGTGTTTTTTGCCCCAGCAGAGCAACCTACTTTTCTTCACCTTCTACTCTATCTTGAGTATAACATCTTTCCTGACCTACTGGTTATTTGTGACACATCTGTGACAGTTTTGCTCCAGCACTTCCTCAAAGAGGAAATAATGGTATTTATCTTCCTTTCTTGAGAGGGGAGCTGAGCCTTTCCTTAACACTGCTTTTTTTCCTTGCATAAACACAGCTTGTTCCAGCTCCTAAATTAACAATCAGACATCTGAAAACCCATTAGTGTAGTCCTGTGCTTTTAAATGATTAATAGCTGCCATTCTTATTTGCTGATACGTAAGGATTATTTAATTTCTCCTATTTTGTGAGAGGTCTCTTTAACTCCTGTTTGATTTGTCAAAATTTTGATACCAGCTGTTTACACTCATGATTACAGAGAATGATTGATGACTAATGTTATTTTCTGAAATTATTTTCAGATGTTACTTCATGTCAGAGAAAACTTGGGCAAAATCTGTGTGATCTTGCCCTCATATTTTCTAAATGGAAACAGGAACTAAAGTGAGGAAGATAGTATGCTAATATACCACACTTTTTAATTTATCATGGTGATATGTCATAGCTTTTTTTGCCCTCTTTTATAAGAAGATGTTTTACATTGTAAGAGTTTCTATGACAGAGACTGTGCTAACTCAAATAACCATCTTTCTTTCTTGATCACAATTTTTAAAGTTTCCTGTTGCCTGAGAGCCTAGGATTTGACCTCTAGATAACCTCATATATCTTAGATTTAAAATCCATAAACTCACAGGTACAACTCTGTAGGTGTTTTATTACTTTGGTACTTCTGGTGCACTTTATAACAGCTGTCATCCATTAACACTACTATTTTCATAAATTCATTAGTCTTGAAACAGAAGTGGGAGGAGAGAAGCTTTTCAGAAAAAGAAAGCCGTGCAATGGGTTTTACTTCATATCTATTTCCAAAGATTTGCAGTATGATATTTTTCAATCAGCATCTCCCCCTGTATATGATGTCAGTTTTGGGGTTTGATTTTTTGTTTCTGCAGAATCTCAGATTATAGAATAGTTATGCATCTAGGACATCTCTTTCTATATAAGTAGTGTTTTAGAAGTGAGTATTGCAGTCTACCGACTAAAAGGAATTGACAAATTTACTAAATATAATTATGTAAGATTATGTAACATAAATTCCTTTTCATGAGTTCTCGTTTGTGTGTTTAACTCGCATTTAATGGTGCCAAGCTAATTAAATAACAAAGAGAAGATTTAGTGTGTGTTTAAAAAGAAGGAAGCTGGTATATGTTTGTGAAGTCCCTTTTGAAAGTAATCAAAAGAGGCAGGATATTTAAACAGTGTTGGTTCTAGACAGTTATTTTCAATTTCATTGCTTTTTTTTTAAACTTTCAGTATCTAAAGCTGAAAATGATCCAAATAGCCAATAGTAAATGAGTCTGATGCAAAGCTGGGCAAAAGGGAAAAAATATATTCAGAATTTTAGTGGGAAAACCTAAACACAGTAGTAGAGCTCAAGCCTATTAAATGCATTGGTTTAGTTCTTTATAGAGAACATACTCTTGCATGACAAATTTGCTTTCCTTAGCGATGGAACTTATACGTTTATTTTATAGTGTTTGTTGGGTTTTGCTAAAAATTTATTGAAGGTGGGTTATTTATGTAGAAGATTTAGGTAAATTCGCAATAGGTTTAGCTCTTATCTGTTTTTTATGGATTCCTTGGAAGAACTGATAGAGCCAAGGATATGGCCAAATATTGTGGATACAATAAGCTCATTACAGCATTTCATTTAGTAACATCTGATAAAATTGTTCCTGGGTAGTGTCAGTAAGTGTTTAGTGAATAAGAACTGCCTAAACGTACAGATAAGGGGTCATGCTGGAGAGATGCCCTTTGGGTTTTTGCATCAAATCAATTTATTTTCCTATCAGTCGGTTCTCTTTAAAGATGTGAAAATAAAAATCTGTTGGCATTGTTAGCTAATCTTATCAGCGTTCTCAGGCTGTTCAGTAACAGCAGAGGCATTAATATGGAACAGTGCAGGTTGAAAATAAGTTCTAACATGGTCACTTCTAACTTAAATGTCTGATGAAAAGATACGTAGGTCATGTAAGAACGAAAAAAAAAAGGAAGGAAAGACTGTGTTCTGGAAAATCACACATCTGTAAAGTTTCTTTTATATTCAACAAGGCTTCCTGACATAATGCTGAGGCAAAGGGGGTGTTTTTCAACGGCCTAAATTGGAGATTGTTACATAAAATCAGATGACTCATCTCATGTGACCTCTACACTCAGTACTGTCTAATGTTAGAGAATTGCATTTTTTGCAGCTTTTATAAAGCTGTAGATTATACAAGGTGAGTATTTGGAATTATTTCCTTCAGCTGAGAATTTGCATTACATCAGTCTTTCCCATTTATCAGAAAAAGAACAGAATCACAGAACATTTCTTGAACTCTGTCAAGCTTGTTCAGAAGTTCATTTGATTACCTTGTAGGGTACACTACAATAAAGTACTTGATAAGCAGCAGATTTGAGTTGAGAAGGGAATATAATACCCTTTGGGTAGAAGATGGAGCTGGATGTGTTTTGGATTTTTTTTTTTTAATGTTCAGGCTACTGAATGTTGGAATATGGTGAGTTTTAACTCTTCCTTTTGTCTTCAGAAGACATTTTTGGTAGATATCTACTGAAACCCAATCTGCTGAGCTCAAGGCACAGTGAGAAAAGGGTAAGTATAATGACTCATCATCTGTAGAAGACTGGACAAAATCTCACTGCTCCTCTGTCTGCATGTTATGGATTTTCATATGTGAGTCACACATCTATTTAAGTTCATTAGCTTCAGTCAGTGGCTTGATATTTAGGGGGTGATGGGAAACAGTTGATTTTTCATTCCTCTCGATTTTTGAGGCAACTAAATAAAACAACATTAGTTACTTTTTGTTTTTCAGTCAAATCCCAGTGTTAATGGCAAATAGGGGTCACATTTTTGAGTTGCCATGGCATGACTACTTCTGAGGATAATGGAAATCATCTCTGCTCTGCAGTCTGGTCAAGGAGAGTAAGGTATGTCTCTGGTATGCTGCAGTTGCTTTGGCTGGGGTTGAGGCAGAGAATAAGATGCATAGAAGTGTGATCTGATGACTGGTATGGATTATAGTAACACATATGCTTATTTAAGGCTGCTAAGGCTGTGTACTGCTGCTCCTTTCTGTGAATTTCTTAAACTTTATAGCAGTGATTGAAATCACTTCAAGGTTCTCTGAAACTTTAGTGGTGACTGAGAGAGAAGCTTCTGGCAATCATTTGTGAGCTTTCCCGCTAAACAGAGGAAGAACTGACCTTGATAATTCCAGGTTGACATCAAAGGTGAATAAAAGGCACAATGTAATGTATTTATATGTCTGCAAGTCTGTTTTTTCCCCCCTTTTTTTTTACCTGAGCGCTTCTTCATGTGAGGATCTGGCCTTGTGAAAGATTAAGACTTGTTGTGTGATTTCAAACAATATTTTCAGTGCTAACATTTAAACTTAATTTCATAAAAAACAGTATTTCTGAGTCCTTTAGCTGATTTTATATTCAAATACTGGTGAGCAAATAAGTAGTGGGATCATTAGTTTCCTGTTTATTACAATGACTTACAGCATATTAACTTCCCGTGAGAGAATATTATGTCCTTTTTATGCTGACATCTATGAAAAATATTTTGTGATACTAAAAAATTCCTGCTTTTTCTTATGTTCAATAAATTTTTAATATTTGTGTGCCACTTCAGATGCTTGATAATTTATGACCCAGCAGAGGTCAGCCTTGTGGCATTTTTTAAAACATATGCTCAAAGAAATGAAGTAGAGCCAAAGTTCTTATAATAAGACATTGGAATTTTATTTTATAAAATGCATTCCTACTAATTAGAGTTGATACAATATTCCTGTGTTGTAGCTAGATGTATGACTTAAACACCTCAATGAGACTTCTGTTTATGCAATTGATGCCTTAAGCTTTAGCTTTCATATTATCAGATTCTGTCCTGCTTAGGGATGTAGTTCTGAGCCTCATATTAAGTGTTAGTCAGCTCTTTTTACAGAGTAGGTAGACAAAACAAATCCTTTTCCTGCTGAGGACCAAGGACAATTTTCAGGCCGAAAAGCACAAACAACAGTGGACTGAAGGGAGGAACAAGAAGGATGAGACCTCACAACCTGAAGCTGTAATTGGACAATTAAACCCCAACATGCAAATGGACCAAAACTTATAAAAGTGAGACCTCGTGACTGGTCAGTCATTTTGTGAGTATTTTGGGTCCACCTTGGGTGTAGCTCTGGTCAGGCTTTGTCCTGCCCAAGGTGTATCCTAAAGGCCTTTCAATAAATATCTACTTTACTCTCTGTCTCTGGTCAGTCTCTGCTTCAGGTCAGCCTTCCCAAGGCATCATAATAGGGATGTTAATACTTTTATAAAATTGTTACAAATAGTTTTAAATGTTTCCCATTTTGGTATTTTGAAATATCTACAAACACAGTATTTTTTCTTTAGTGATGCTTAAAACATTGAAAGTTAAGGAGTTGAAGGAAAACAGTGTTCATACCCTACTCCAGCTCAAAAGCACCAATGATTTGTTTACATTGTAAACTGCTATTCCCATTTTGTATCTCAGTGATCAGTGGTGGTTTCTTTAATAAGGGTCTAATTTTTTATAAACTTGATGACTCAGATCATAATCCTCCTCAAGAACAGTGGCTGTCCTGTCTTAAATTGGATTACTGGTTTGTAAATTCAGTTTCAATTGGCAGTCTCAGGAGTGCCTGATTTAATTGCTCTTTGCTCTGCTTGAGCATAATCTCTGTACCTTGAACTGACACCAAAGTAGTGTTATCCAGGTAGACAGCAGAACTGAATATACAATAACACCATTGTCAAGGCTGCAGCTGAGTCTTCTGCAATAGAAGATGATTAAATGTCTTGAGCATGACATTGGGAACTGGGAAAATGTTGTTGCCTTTTGTTCACCTTCTGAACTGCTCAAAGATGTTTTACTCCTTTATTGTTGCTACATATTCTGAAGTTGATTTTCAGGTATTAAAAACCCTGTGATGAGAACAATATTGTGAGGCTTTGGAGTGGTGTGTGTTGCAGCAGCTACCTGGCATGTGAAAATAGTCACTCTGCTTTTTAATGCTTTCTTCTCTTTAAAAACCTCTTCCACTCACCTGGTGTTGATTTTTTTTTTTTTTTTTTTTTTTTTTTTTTTTTTTTGCCGTCAGGGAGTCAAGGTGGGCTTGGAGCAAGAGCAGCTACTTCTGCAAAAGCTGGTTACAAACCACTCACAAATTGTCAGTCGGAGTATTCTCTTAGAAAAATCTTCTCCAATTAGATAGAGAAAATAAGAATTTCCAAACTAAAGACTTTATTAATCTGCTGTGACCAGAATACTGGAATAAGTTATTTTTTGAATGCGCTATCTGCTGGAGATTAGAAAACCAAAGTATTAAGACAAGGAATCCTATTTAATGTTAATCAGTAACGCTGATGTTGTTCTTCTGCCTGTCGACCCTCTTGAAATGAAAATAGAGTTGAATGCTTTAAGCAGCCTGTGCACTTAAGAGTATATTAAGTCCTACCTAATGGGTGTGCAAAAGAAAGGATATTGTGAGATAACTTTGCATGAATGACTATCATTTTATGTGCTTCCTAGCTCTTAGCTCTAGTAGGCTTAATACCTTGTGATTTGCCCATGACACAATAACTGTTGCCCAGTATTTTTGTTGTTATATAGAACCCTCAGGTTTGTGAGAAACTTAATATTAATAAGACTTCCTTTAGCAAAAAGAAACATAGGTAGGTACAGAAGCAGGTGCTCTGAACTCTCTTAGCTTGGATCCAGGTGAACTAAAATTAAAACAATTGAACTTAGACTGTCTAAGCGGAAGAGCACTGAGAGACATTTGCACCAATGCCTGGAATGTTTTGGAGTGAGAGGTCTGCTTCTCAAGGTGTCACACCAGTATGTCAACCTCAGCTAGCAACTTCTTCAATCTGCATCCAGAAAGGCTGTGCAAACTTATCTTATCCATACACTTACTTCAAACAAAAAATTTGTGTGAATGAAAATGCACAGCTATTCTTAGGTTCTTTTGGGATGCTGTCAACCAAGCACATCCTAAATCTTCAAAAGATCTAAATGCTTTTGCTCAGTATGTGTTTCCAGATTTCCACCCAAAGAATTAAACAGAGAAAACATCGACCCATTTCTATTCTTAGCAACAGAGCATGGTAGATTGTGAGCAGATAAACAAAATGGCTATTTTTCTGGCAGAATCCAGTTTCTTTTTTTCTACTTTGGGACAGGAAGAGCATGAGGTTGGTTGACCCTGCATGGTTGCAGGTGCCTACCACAGCTGGTCTGTCCCTCTGTCTACTGAGCAGGGCAGAGAACATATAACAAAAGGCTGGTGAATCAAGGCAAGGCTAGAGACAGACATCTCACTAATTACTGCCATGGGCGAAAGAGTCTTGAGTCAAGAAAATTAATTTAAATTATTACCAATGAAATCAAAGTAGGATAATGAGAAAAATTAAGCACAAATCTTAAAACATCTTGCAGTCATCCCTCCTTTTTTTCCAGACTCTACTCCTTATTTTTCTACCCATTCTTTCCCAGTAGTGCAAGGGGATGGACAGTGGGAGTTGCACTGAGTTCATCACCTTATCTCTGGCACTGCATCCTCTTCTCACTCATCCCCTGCTCCATCACTGGGTTCCACCTGTGGGAAACAGTTCTCTACAAACTTCTCCAGTGGGGATACAGTACTCCCCAAACTGCTCTAGTGTGTGTCCCTCCCACAGGGTCCAGTTCTACAGGAACAGCCTGCCTCAGTGCGGCTCCTCCACAAGTCCTGCAGCAGACCTCTGCAGAGTTGGCTCTTCTCTCTGTGAGGACACAGGTCCTGCCAGGAGCCTGCTCCAGTTTCCCATTCACACCCTCCTTTAGGCATCCACCTGCTCTGCAGCGGGGTCCTCCAGGAGCTGTAGGCTCATACTGGGTTGTGTTTTGTCTGTAGCCAGCTAATTTGTGATGATGTACAGCTGCTTACCATGATAGTGCTCACTTCCTTACAGTGCTCTCACTTTCTTAGGAAAGAAAAAGGAGTCAAGGTTTGAGCCAGGTATTCTGTTTTACTGGCTGATTTCCCAAACTGTTCTGCATACTTGCTTGTGTTTGCTTATACTTATAATATTTGCAAACTATTAACTGATATAATGATTTATTCTAGACTACCTGTATGCTTATTTTACAGGTATTTTAAGAGCATAAATAAAAATTTTGGGTGGTTTTAGCTCCTTTCATGTAATGAAATTGAACCAAAGGAAAAAAAGATATTTGGGATATTCCAATGTCAAATGTGTAAGGAAAGACCAAAATAGACTTGGTTTATAACATCAGAAGAAGTAGTCTTTCCATAAAGCTTTATTTAATCAAATTCAAAATTATTCCAATTTTGTTTTGAAAAAGACTGCAATATTGAAAGACTATTGTTACCTGGCTTCCATTAGGAAAATATCTTTGTTTAGATACTTGATTCCATGTTGAAATAAAATATTCTTATATATAATATCAGTTTTTAATATTGGTGTAAAATATTTTTTCCCTTGTTACCTTTAAATTCAGTTGGAAATTAAGATTACACTCTCAGGACAAAGTGCTGCAAACCTCTTTTGTACTTTTCACCTGACTTTGTTAATTTTTTTCAGATTCCTGTTAATGGGAAAACTATTGTCTGAAACCATTAAAATGAAAGGTATGTATTAGAATTATTGAGAAAACTTGGAAGGCTAATTATTCTTATTGAAGCTGGGCATCACAGTATGCAAATATGGGACTGTCTCATCATAAGTATGAAATACGTGTTTGGGAAAAAGGAAATTTCAGAAGGTGTCTGATGAGAAGTTTTTGATGAACACATTAATTTAAATATAAATTTACAGATTATTGCTTTGGGCATAATTTGCGTGATCTTACTTGTATATTTAACTTCCAAAAAACTTAGTAAAAATTACATGTAAACACATATTTAAGTAAAGGAAGTGGTAATTGTACATGACTTATGAGATAAATAAAATTCAGCCATATCTGAAAGATTATTACAATGAGTTGCAAATTTACAAATATACCTAGAACAAAAATGAAGGATCTGAACATAAGTTTTGTATTCTGAAATTCTCTCTGATTCTCAGCATTTATCTATTCAAGGAGTGCTGTGACATATGTGCAGAAAAATATTTTATTCCAGATAGGGAAAAATTGACTTCACACAGAAAACATAAGAGGAGTACCCAGCCATGAAATAACTGGAGGGAAGTTAAAAAGACACTAAAACCCAACCAAATTTTGGATAAATATTTATATAAAAACTCAAGGTCTTTAAGTAGAAGACATTGAAGCAGGAGAGATGTTGACCTAAAAAGTTTTCATTGATTTCTAACATGCAACTGAAAATATTTTTTTCCTTTCATTATTTCTGACAAACTGAAGGTCAAAGTAGAGACAGGGGTAATTACCCTGAGTGGACAGTGGCAGAGTAAGAATTTAAATATTTTTGCCCTGTGTGAACACGAATCAATAAGAAAGTGAATACTATAAAGATAGTGGTTCAAAGTATACAATTAAAATTTTACCCTTAAAGCCTTGTCTACTGGAGTACTTTATTGACATGTAAGAGCAGCCAAAAGTACTGTGATGCTGTTTGAAGGGACTCCAGTGTTCACACAGGAGAGACAGGTTTGTGATGCCCACACACAGAGAAGATGTGGATTTCTCTGTTTTGCATTGTCTCTGTTGTGTGACTTGACAAATTTCACCATTCTTTATTTTTGTTTTGAAAGTAAAGAAGGATATTTGCTGCCATCCAGCCCGGACAAAGGAAATTACCCTGATGCTTTTTGTGTGTGAAGTGTCTTGAGAGTGGTGCTGCAGTGTGCAGTGGGTACCTCAGGGCACAGCAGCCACCACTTTGGGACTGGTAGGTTGTCTCAGCAGCAAGACAAAAGCAGATTTAGCCAACACTACTGATATCAGTCTGTCTAGGTTTGGAAAAGACAGAGAGACAGGTATCTGACAGGGAAAGCTGGAGCTTTTTTTGGAATGGAGAACATAACCCCCCTCCTTCCAAAATATTATAATTTTGAAATTTAGGGGATTTTGGGCAAAGGTATGGGAATAACAGCTCTTTACTAGTAATATTAAAAATAAAAGTGTAGTACAAAAAACAAAACAAAACAAAACACCAACAAAACCAGCAAAAAACCCAAAACCAACCAAAACAACAACAACGACAAACAACAACAAAAACCACTGACAGAGTCAGAATATGACCTGAGCAGGATGGTGGAAGCAGTCCAGGT
>VWZU01008047.1:10675-72597 GCA_013397095.1 Sterrhoptilus dennistouni | reverse complement strand
GATGGAGCAGAGATGATCCTGTAGAAGAGTGTAGTTTTCCTCTGAAAGACTAGTGGTGGTAGGATGGGTCTGGTCTTCCTCTGGGATTCCATTTGAAACAGGCTGTGCTGGTGTTCTGCATCTCAGGTTTTATCCAGGTAGGAATGCTTGGCCCCTCCCACTGGGTGGAGCATCTCACAAAGGGATGATGTAATTTTATCACTCCTGCAGTGAGTCTTGATGGCCCATTAACAGCAGATTTCTCCTGGACGGAGGATGGGCCATGGAAGAGGTAAGAACACTGCCCCAGCTGGTTTTAACAGCTGCCCAATACCAGAAGGCACCTGCCCTCTCCCCAGAGTCACAAGGAATGGGTCATAGAAGACAAAAACACCTCCCCAGCTGGTTTCAACAGATGATAATAGAATACACACTTTTGTTACATCTTGTATTGCAACCTGAGACACAATCCAAAGGCTTACACAGAGCAGAAGCTGTCTTGGGACTAGTACTGAGCAAAGGAGACTGGCGGCTCTGGGACCACATGTTCCAGATAGAGGACAAAGACACAAACTGTAATTCATCCCTTCTAATAAACTTCAGAAAGAGTCTTGGATGATTTTTTTTAGCATATATTCTTGAAGGTGTATACTTTTGGTGGGAAGGGTTTTTCAGCACATGTAACTGTCTTTGCTTGGGGAACAAAGTTTTTTGTTTGTAACCACAAACTTCTGCCAAAAAAACTTCTGTCACTGCAGGATTTAAGAAATTGGAAATTGCCTAACCATGTGTTGTGGTTTGAAAGCAAAACGAATGAGAGGCTCCAAGTCAGAGATATAATTTAATAGAAAGAAAGGTAAAAAGGTAAAAATAAAATAAAATAAATGCAATAACACAAAGGATCACTGACAGAGTCAGAATACAACCTGAGCAGGATGGTGGAAGCAGTCCAGGTGAGGTGCTCTTCCTGAAGCAGTGATCCTGTAGAAAGGTCTGGTAGCTCTGCTCCTCTGGGAATCCAGTAGGTAAGTGCTGCTTGCACTGTCCCACATACCAGCTTATATCCAGGTGAGAATGCTTGGCTCCTCCCCCTGGGCAGAGCATCTCACAATGGGATGAGGAGTTGTGAAGTGGGTCCTTGATGGCCCATTAAACAGAGATAACCCCTGGAGGGAGTTACCTGTGACTCATGGGCCAGGCGTTAATGGGCCATTAGCAGAAGACAGCCCAAAGGCAGGGGCTTGGGAAAACACTAGCCCACCTGGTTTCAACAGTTCATGAAGATGGTGATAGAATAAATACTTTGTGTACATCCTACACTGCAACCCAGGACACCATACTATTGCAGAGCTTAATTGCATAGCATTCACTTTTTCTTCTGATGCTAATATATCATACACTTAGACATTCTGTTATGAGAATAAGGACCAGACTCTGTGTATGGCCTCTATAATTACAGCTCCTAGCTTGTTTCTCATGAATCAAGTTCTCTAAGTACGATTCTATGATTGCATTTGATTTCCTACAAGAGTGGTAAGACCTTGTGAGTTTTAGCTTGAAACATTGCATGAGACCAGAGGTCAACAGATGGAGAAGGGTCTAGAAAGTGAGTGCTGTGAAGGAGCTGGGAGTGTTTATCCCAGAGAAAAGGAGACTCAGGGGAGACCTTATGGCTCTCTATCACTGCCTGAAAGGAGGCAGTGGCCAGGTGAAGGTCAGGCTCTTTTCCCAGGCAACAACTGCCAGAATGGGAGGGCACAGCCCCAAGCTGTTCCAAGAGATGTTTAGACTGGACATAAGGAAGAGCTTCTTCTTTGGAAGAGTGGCCAAGCATTTGAATAAGTTGCCCAGTGTTCAAGTGTTCAAGAAATGATTGGACATGGCGCTTAGTGCTGTGTTCTAGCTGATAATGTGTTTGGCTAAAGGTTGCACTCAATGGTTTTGGAGTTATTTTCCATCATCATTCTGTGGTTATGCAAGTTTGGAAGAATAAGTGAAATTGTTGAGGTTAATGCAAAGAGGGGATGGGGGAAAACAGGTGCAGAAAGGTGAGGCATGAGAGTAGATATAGTTTGGATCAAATCAGTGGATTGATATTTGAAGGAGCAGAGCCTTTCCTAGCTGTCAAAATGTCTGTTATAATTATGTGGGAATTCTCTGGCACTGTTAGTATTTAATATGGTTTCATTCAGCTTTATACATGAACGTATGAGCAACAGAAATTAAAATAATACACAAGAGAGTAATCAAAATTTTCAGTAATGAAGCTAGCTGAGTTTGATATTCTCTTAATGATTATTAAACTAACAGAAAACCTGCAAAGCAGAGATGTATATCTCTGGGTAGCTAGGGATTTATCAGGGAAGAGGAAAGCCCATTATCTTTTACTTCTTTTCTGAGGTCTGTTTGAAGGCCAGCAGTTGGCTGTGTTGTTTTCTGCTGGGAACATATTTCTGTCTTTGCCAAAATGAAATATAAATCTGTGGGAGGGAAAAGGTGTCCAACAGTTCTTTGTGAAGAACTGCTGAAAGCTAACATGTGCTCAGGAGGCATCTTTCATGCAACTTTTTAAAGACTGTTAATTTGCAATAAGCAATAATAGAATCATGTTGTGTTCTGTTACCAGAAAAACCCTGGCAAGTATACTTGAAGAGAGAAATAGAAAAACTACTAAGCATTTTCAGGAGCAAAGCTGAGGCTATGAATGGTTCTGTGTTACATGTTAGGATTAGAGGCATATCTCCACTGCTTCAACCTTTCCACTACTACATGCATTTCCTTATCTAAAAAAATATGAAGAAAGTTGAAATAATATGCCATCAAGAATGCTTTTAGTTTTGTAAGTATTTGCCTTTCTATATATTGCAGAAAATGTTTTCTGTAAGAATGTTTGCTTTGCAATATTGTGCTGTAATCTAAATTGTGTTTGACAGCTGTGGGTTTCAAGAAAGAGATTGATGGGTAGTCTGCATCTGCAATGCCTCCATGAGCAGAGATACCTTTCTATTTTGGATCCCATTTTTGAACTCTTCATAGCAGTAGGACTTATTTCCTCAGATTGCCTTAAAAGCTTAACAGGTGCTAATTGTTATCCTGTTTCTGTGAAATCTTTTTCAGGAGATACAAGCTGGTGGGTTAAATTAGGACCTTTTTCACCATTTATTTTTCATAGTCATCTATCAATGTCTGTGGGGAACATTTTGCTGTTACTCTATAGCTGCCTCAAAAATTCATGGAGAATAGGTATGCTGTCATGTGGGTAATACATGGCAGGTTTTGTGTTCCTGGAGCTTTGATCAGGGTATTATCTTTTCTCACAAGGTCTAAGGATTTTGACGCTCATAATTGTAACTGATGGTTAAAAATTCTTGTACAAAACCAAAAATCAGTCCAGGTTCTAACTGCTATTCTTTTGCAGGGAATGTATGAGAATGATGCTTTATTATGGGTAGAGTTTCAAACTATATGACAATAACAGCAATTTTTATTCCATTTTTTATCAAAGAAGTATCACTAGGATGATTTGTATATGAATAACAAACTGCACAGGATTTGTTCATATGTTTCATTTCTTTAAAATATACTCTATTATTATTGTAGTTCATGCAATCTTTTAGTATTGTGAATTTTCTTTTTATGCATCCTATTCCACCTTCTCTTTCTTTCTCAGACGTCAATGCTTCTTCCAAGGAGCCTATGTCATTGCCTGCACTTTGGGAGGGTCATAGAAAGCTTCTGATATTTTGGGCAATTCTAGTCTTTTCAATGCTGCTAAAATATCTTATGTTTGCAATTCTGTTCTGTTTCATTTTCTTTTTTCAGGGGAGTTTTGGAGATACTGTGCCTTTTCTGGAGGGTCACTGTATCTTTGGGGGCCAGGCAATGGCACTATTGCTCTGGAAAACAATAATTTTGCTGCAGGCTGTCCTGATTTTACAGGAAGCTCTGAGGCATTGCCTTAGATGGTAGAGAAACAAAATGTTGTTTTCTTTTTTTTAATCTTGCACACACACACTGCTAGTAGTGTTTGAAATGCCTTACATTAATCATCCTTTGGATTTTTACTGAGACACGGGTTTTCCTTTGCTTGGAGCAGTTGCCTGTGAATCTCACTGAATTGGCACCATGCGATTGCCTTTGCAGGGCTGCCAGCCCTCCAGTGTGTGCCAAGCTTGTGCCACACCTTTGAAAAGCATAAGAACATATTTCCAAGTTCTGTTTCTTTCAGTTAATAGGCAAGCTTTTATCCAGAGCCTCACTCCAGTGAGATTCTTACTTCTTCTAGGCTGAGATCGAAGTATCAAAACTTGCATCAGCTACAGCTGTTCAGCATTAACCCCAGTGTGCTACAGCTCTCTCCTTGCAACAAATCTTTTGTTCCTCTGCCACCCCATGGATTCTCTGCCTCCCCAGTCTTAAAAGCCCAAACTGACTTTGCTGCTCTGACTACAGCCTCTTGGATTATTTCACTCTTCCTCTTTCTTGTGAACACTTCTGTCTTTAGTGACTGCATTTCTTTATAACTGTTTCCTAATTGCTGACTTGGTTAACTCCTTTCTTCACAAGCAAATTTAGGAATCCTAGCAATGTCCAGGGTAAGGGCTGTCATATTTACACAGTTACAAGTTGTTTCACTTCAATCTGGGTAGCTTGACCTAAAGATTAATGTGTGTGTTCTTTGAGCTGAAGTTAAAAAAAAAAAAAAGGCTTATCCCTTGTACTATATAAAGTTAAGAATTTTCATCTAGTATGCCTAAATGTCATTATTTCCGTCTGGATGTGTCCTTTTAATTTATTATATAGTTTGTAGTGATGTTCCTAACAAAAAATCTGCATAACATTCAGAGTACTTCAAGAGACAACTGCATCATTATGAAGAGAGAAATTTTAGTAACAGGATCTCATTGTCTAGCAAACTATGCATAGCAAACTAAGTCAATTAGAAATCCAATCCAGACAAATATGGATTTGAGTTTAGGATCCAATTATTTTTTTATCCTAGTGGAAAAAGATAACTACTAAAAATGCTTACAAAGGTGTTGTAGTGGACTTTTCAGTCAGAATCTTAAAATCAGTATGAAGTAATACTTGAAAAGTTTAAAAAGTTTTAGTCTTTTTTCCCAAAGCTCAACTTTTTCTTGTTCTGAGTCAGCCAGCCATTATTTTTAATTAAAACAAGAATTGTTTTACCTACGCTAGGTGTTGCCTTCTATACTGGACTACCTAGGTTCCTTACTTTAATGAAACTCCTTTCTCCTCTCCTATTGCATGGCTCATTAGTAACATTCAATTTCAAATGTCTCTCACATTTGGATAAATACTTCAACAATTAGGACATTAACAAACACACTCACAGAAAGCATTCAAGAGTTTGTCCCTAAAGTTTGTAGATAATTTTCACAGAACAATTTCTTAACTTACAAATAAAATTAAGTATGAATAAGTATCTACTTATTTAGAGCCCCTACAATATGAATCATGTAGATATTATCATGTTTGATCTAAAAACCCTATCTCAAATGCATGCTTACACTGGCTTATCAGGGCAAGACAAGTTCCAGCTGTTAAGTTCTTTTGAGGAAAAAGGCAGAAGATTCGAGAAAGTAGTACCTTCTCCAGTCCATTTTTAGCCTGGGAGAATGAAGAACTCCTTTGTGCTAATATTTGCTGGCATTAAGGTGAGAGACACAGGAAACTCAGTAAATGGAAAACTATGGTAATGGAATGCTATGGTTTGGCCATTGACAAAGGCTACTTTTGTAAGGCTATGTTTTGGTACTGTGGTTTTTTTGTTGTTGTTGCTTTGGGGTTTTTTTTTTGGTTTTTTGTTTGTTTGTTTGAGGTTTTTTTTGTCCTTAGTAGCTCCTGAAATTCACCATATGTATTATAGAAACAGGAATTATGCAAGAATGTGTCTAGTGCCAAATCCATGCATGTTAAAAAGTGCCTGGTAGTCAAGTAAATATGCTCTAAAGGTCAGTTGGCTAGAATACAGTCTAACATTTTTATTGCCAAGTAACTTGAGCAGTATTTTTTAAAGAGAAAAAGATACAGTGATATTCCACTGTGACACCTAAAAAGGTTATAGTATAAATTACATATAAATATCCAGACACATTTCAACACTGATGATTTTTTCTCATTTTTTTAAAGAACAAGTAATAACAATGAAAAAGCTTGTATTCTGTACCAGAAATGAAAGATATTTCTAAAAGAACTTGTAATCCTATTCATTAAATAGTATTTTATCTGGAAAAAAAAAAATCTTTTCTTCCCTGGGGTATTTCTTGAAGAGCCATTTTCTTGAATATGAAAAATGGAACGTTGTTTAAACTTTTACGTTGGACATGGGATAGATAATTTTATTGGTATTTATACATCTTTAAGTATGTTTAGATTGGGGAACAAGAAGCTGGAAAGAAGAACTGTGGAAAGGGGGTTGAAAAGGAGCCAGCAGTGGCCTGGCAGCCATGAGGGACACTCATGTCCTGGGGGCATCGGGGACAGCACGGCCAGCCGGGCAACTGGGATGGCCTCACCTCGAGTGTTGGGGGCAGTTCTGGGTATCACAGCATAAGACAGGTATTAAACCATTAGAGAGCATCCAAAGAAGGTCAGGCACTTACCTCTTCTTGGTGACCAGCGACAGGACTTCAGGGAATGAGGGAGGAATGTCAGAGGAGGTTGAGGTTGGATATCAGGAATGTTCTATATGTTCTTCCCCCAGAGGGTGGCTGGGCGCTGAAACGGCTCCCCAGAAAAGTGGTCATAACACCAAGCCTGACAGAGTTCAAGAAGTGTTTGGACAATGATCTCAAGCTTATGATGTGACTCTTGGGGTGTCCTGTGCAGGGCCAGGAATTGGACTTGATGATTCTCTGTGTCTCTTCCAAATCCCAACGAGTCCCTACCAGCTCCTGTGATTCTCAGCACTGAACAAAGCACAAACCAACTTTTTGAGTTTGTTGCCTTTTAATTTTAGTACATGTCCTCTGCTTCTGGGGTGTTTGTGGGGGGTAAATATGTTTTCTGTTATCCAAAGGGAGCTTATATAATGATTTTCCTAAATCACTTTTTACCTATAGAGTTACCTCTAAACTTTACAGAAGCCCTCTCCTATTTCCCATTTATGATGTCTCTTCATGATTACTGAGTGGTCAGAACTGAAGAGATGAGAAAATAAAGTTGCACTCTAACTCTCAGCTCTTACTCTGTTCTTTCCCAAAAGCAATTTAACGTTCTTTCTGACATTTGGCAGCTTGCACATTTTGTGCCAATTGTTTCATTATGTTGCCACATTGCTAGCTCTGTAGGATACACAGATGTGACCACAAACTGGTTTTGACTCATGACTGGCTGAGCCTATAGAATGCAGTTGGCACAACATACTGCTCTCCATTTGAATAAGATGATTTGCTTACTTTAGTTACTGGGTGAATATGCAAAGTTCTTGTGGATGCTTTGCAAGCCCTTACTTGTGGCTTGCAATATATTTAATGGGCAATGTGATCTCCAGTGAACCATCAACCACTTTGAACTCTAATACAAAATCCATCATTATTATCAACTTGTATACTTTCCTCAAATTATCATAAAACTTAATTTGCTTTAACAATATTTGTCAGTTTCTCTGTAAATATAGCTTTCTTAGAAACCTAGGAAAGTGAATTAAATTTCTGGTTTTTTGGTTTTTTTTTTTAAAATATCCGTATATTTCAAAAGTCACCATATTATTTTGGTTTTTAAAAGGATGACTTTTTCCTGTTGGCTCAGAGGATGGACAATGCCTGCCTAAGACTACCCACTTGTCACTTCTTGCCTTGTCAAACAAATCTATGTGAATCTGTTTAAAAATCAAGGTCATACAGTTTTTCTGTGTGATATCTATAGCTTTCTTTTCTATTGGTTTCTGGTTTTGTGTGTGTTTTTTTGTTAATATCCTGGCCCTTACTCCTGACCCTGGATATTGCAGCTGAGGTGCTTAAAGCACAGTCTAAGCACAGTAATTGAATAGCATTCTGAATACTGTATAATTTATTTTTAAGGAGTTTTTAACAACAGTCTTCTGTTTTCCCTTGCTACAATAAAAAACACCACAGAAAAATGATTGAATTTTTTCAGTGATTACAGAAATTGGTGTTTTGTAGTTCAGATACTTAACATTAACAGATAATTAATATTCATGGACTAGTATGAAAATTTCTCCTCATATTGAGTAGAAATCACAGTATCTTATTTTTGTGTCTGTGTGTATGTAGTAAAATGTTTCCTCTCTTAGGAGGAAAGATAAGGACCCAGTCAAGGCCATATGGCTCCTGCTCATCTTATGTGCATAATCTTCAGAATAAGTTACTTTCTCTTGCTTTATGTAGTTCTCCAGTACAGTGAGTTGACCGTCGTTGGTCGCCAGGTTCTCATCAAAGCCTCTCTGTCACACCCCTCCTCAAGTGTATGACGGAGAGGAAACATAACTAAAATTTCATGGATTGAGATAAAATCAGGGAGAGATAACTCAGCAATTACCCTCGCAGACAAAAGAGACTGGACTTGAGGAGATGAATTTAATTTATTACCTAAGTAGTGTAAAGAGAAACAAAAACTGATTTTAAAATACCTTCCCCCCACTCCGCCCTTCTTCCTGGGTTTGACTTCACTCCAGAATTCTCTACCTCCTCCCTTGCAGTGATGCACCAAGAATGGGCAATAGGCATTATGATCAGGAGATCTGCAACTCCTTCATCCACACACTCTCCCCACTGCTCCCTGTGTGCATCCCTCCTATGGGGCTGCAGATCTTCATGAACAGTTCCAGCATGTGTTCCTCCAGCTGGGTGCTGTCCATCATTAACAGCCTGCTCCAAGTGGTTTCCCTGCAGAATCACAAGTCCTGACAGCAAGCCTGTTGCAGTGTAGGCTCCTTTCTCTCTCCACAGGGTTACCAGGCGCTCCCAGGAGCCTGTTCCAGAAAGGACTTTCCATGGAGTCACTACCTCCTTTGGGCATCCACCAGCCTCTGGTGTGGACCCATCCAGGGGCTGCAGGGTGGACCTCAGTTCCACCATGAATCTCCATGGGTGGTGGGGGAATCCTCGCTCTGGCACGTGGAGCACTTCCTCCCCCTCCTTCTCCACTGATCTTTATGTCTGCAGGACTCTTTCTCCCTCATGTCTTGCTCTTCCCTCTCAGGTGCTCTTGCACAGGTTTTTCCCCCCTTCTTAATTATGTTATCCCAGAGGGGCTACCACCATTGCTCATGAACTGAGCCTTGGCCAGCAGCAGTTCTGTCTTGGAGCTGGTGGGCATTGGATTTCTGGGACCCAGTAAAGGTTTCTGACATCTTCTTATGGAAGTCCTTCACTACAGGGAAGTCCCTGTAGTCCTTCACTACTACAACCTGTCCCTGCAAAGCAGTACATCCAGAAAATCTAGATCTCCTAAAAGGCTATTTTAAATCTTCGTCTTGTTTGCTACTTTACACAGGGTTTAATTTGTAATCTGTTGCTTTTCCCTGTTCACTGACTAAATATCTGTATGTGAATGACAGCTACAGGACATTGCTTTTAAATACTGGGCAGATCATTTGGGCCCAAAATGTATTTTAGCCTGCAAGCCAACTGATTTTACTTTGCTAACACAAATTTATTTTTTACCTAGTTCTCAAATCTTTAGATGAGTTGTGTGTTGAGAGGAATTGTATCAGAATGGAAAATTTAAAAGAAGTTCAGAATATTATTGGTATTTTAATAACTTATGAAAATTAAGATTTTTTTTTTCCTATTCTCCAGCTCCAAGTAACCACTGCAGGGAAACATTAAATTGGAACATACACTTTGTCTTCTAGGATGTTTGATCTTTGCTTCAGAGATCTGGCAGAACATAATGAGCAACAATGTCATGGGAATTTGTCTTAAGCACTTCTATCACATGAAGCTAAAAGATGCACAAAAGAAAATGGTTGCTATTGCAAATGTATCATTATTTTTTAAAGGAAGAGAAACTATTTACATAGATGTACCAAATAGGGAGAACTTGCAAATGAGAGACACCATCTTAAAGAGGTCAGTCAAATATATGGCCTTAAATGGCAAAGAACTGTTTTAAGTAGCAGTTGATTCTTAAAAAACAGCTTAGAAATTTTTAATTTATGTGTATGAATTTATGTTCTTGAATTGAGTTGAATGCCTTGTGTTAGTTATGTGAAATTGAAAGGGGTTTTCATCACATCCCTCAACTTGTTTGGTTTTCAACTTCAAATTACAGTCTGAACTAGTAATTTTTGCACTCATCCAACTCTAGAAAGGTCAGACTGGCCAGACATTTTCAGTGTCTATTGTCAAATAGCTTATCATGCTATATGAAACAGGGTTAAAGGTTTAGTACCAGACTTAAACAATGGTCTTCCTTACTGCTAAGGCTTCAGATTTCATTTGGGGGCTGATTACACAGATGACCTGAAGACTAATTTCTCCCACTCAACCTGTGCTCAAATGCAAAGGTCAAGTTTTCATTGTATGTGACAATAAAACAAAACTAGTCATTATTCTGTCTCTCAAGTGGGATGAACAGATTTCAGTTCCAACAGCAACAGAGAGAATCTCAGAGAATATAATAGTTTGTCAGGATTAGCTAGTACACTCTCTCTAAAAAGGAACAACACTGAATCCATGAACTTAACAACCTTTGATGAATTTAATAACGTCTGAAAAAGAAGTTTATCACAAGGATGATTGAGAAAATGATAGCACAAAGAAGACAACTATTGAGACTGCTGCTTTGCCTGCCAAAGCCACTTACACTAAGAGGGAAAAAAAATAAAAGTGCTGAAAATGATCTACCAAAAAGATCAGACTCGGCAACATTAACAGTAATGACATAGCTCGTAAATTACTTATTCCAAGCTTAAAAAGAGAAATACAAGGAATTTCTGCAAGTGACATTCAGCTAGAAATAAAAGCCCTTCTATCTATGATTCAAATTGCTGGTCTTTTAGTGTAAATCAAAAATTCTTACAGATACAGTGTGGCAAGAGGCTTTTCTGCT
This sequence comes from Sterrhoptilus dennistouni, assembly GCA_013397095.1. NCBI lineage: Eukaryota > Metazoa > Chordata > Aves > Passeriformes > Zosteropidae > Sterrhoptilus > Sterrhoptilus dennistouni. The sequence continues at coordinate 61,578 of VWZU01008047.1, read as the reverse complement.
ATTTCTTACTGTAGAAGAAGATATGTCCTGGTTTTGGCCATCCCACCCTGATGTAAGAGGGAAGAGAATGAGGATGGATGAGAACCTCTTTCAGTTCAACAAAGTGTACCAGTAGAGAATTGTTTGGTGAATATGACATTTTTTTCTTCAGTATAATATATATAGCAATTCACTGTGAAAAGAATATTGTTATTCCAATATAGAAGTTGGTAGTGTAGCCATAGAGAGAATATTGGGAGGGCTTCCACATGAGAAATGAATAAAGAAACCAGCAATCATTAGAATAGGTGATGGAGGAGTAGAGTGCTTGTCTATGATATAATGACAGAGAATATGAATAAGGAACAACTATTTGTTACATCTTCAAATAGAAAAACCAGGAATCATCAACTCCCCTTTGGGTGAGGTATTACATTTGGAGCTAAGAGACGTGGGTTTTAACAGGCTCTAGTTAAGCTGTGCACTTCTTTCTAGCAAGGTCTAGTAAGTGTGGAAGACTTATGTGGACTTAAAATGTGACAATAAAACAATGGGAGAAAAGAATTAATTGGGAGTTATTATAGTCCATGATGCTTTGTCTCCATGCATTGATGATCCACCACTTGCTGAAGTGCTCGAAGGCATTCTGGAGAGATGTTTTTCACCTGCTCACTATTTTACTGGCATTTTCTACTTGCCCATGTGAGAGAGCATCCCAAATTCTTTGAAACTTAAGTTTGACACGTGTGGCCGTTCTTACACTGCTGTGGAAACAGATGAAGTTTCAGCCTAATGCAATTTCAAAACCTTTACCTTCTCTAGAATATAATAGACCAGATTGTTTCAGTTGGAAGGAACTTAGAACTCTAGTGTGACTAGTGACATCCCGCAGGGTTTAGTGTTGTGCTCAGTCCTGTTCAATGTCTTTATTGGTGATCTGGATGGTGAAAGGATTGAGTAAATCACTAACTTCATAGCAACTTCACAGCATCCAAGTACAGCAGGAGTGTCTATCTGCTGAAGAGTAGGAAGGCTCTGTAAACAGAGGTTGGAGAAGTGAGATAGAGAGGGCAAGGTGTACAGTGTGAGGTTCAATAAGACCAAGTGACAAGTCAAATACTTTGCCCACAACAATGCCAGGCAGAACTACAGGCAGGGGGAAGAGTGGCAGAAAGCTGCCCAGCAGAATGACCTGAAAGTCCTTGCTGACAGTGGCTGAACATGAGCAGGGTGTGCCCAGGTGGCCAAGAAGGCCAATGGCATCCTGGCCTGGATCAGCAATGGTGTGGCAAGCAGGACCAGGGAAAAAAATTTACCGTTGTACTTGACACTGGTCAAGTCATGCTTTGAGCCCTGTTCTGGGATAAGGGTAGGAGGACACAATGTGTTCAAGTGTTCTCTGCAAACTTTTCAACCTCTATATGAGTTGAAAACCTCCAGAAAAGGCTGTGCATGATCTATGTCTAGACAGAGACTATACTGTGATAACTTTTAAGAAGGATGAATTGAGCAGAATGTGCTTTAAACCATAACTCAGCTTGCAGGCTATTGCTTTTTATGAGCAGAAAAAGAGAGAAGAAATGTTAAAGGAAAGAGCCAGCATTGTTTTGCCTGTCACAGGCTTATAAAATTTGATTGTGGTTTAAAGATGACACTGGTAGTTCTAAAAAACTATTTCATGCTCTTAAGACAATTATTTTCAGTTAGTGTTTTGCAACCAGTGTTGTGACCTGCTCTGCTTACAACTTGATTGCCTAATATTTTCTCACCAGAGAGAAAACTCTTCCTCTTAAATCTCTTACATCCTTGTTCACAACATTTATTTGAGAAAAAGAATACCAGAACTGAGAGAAATGTTTTGTTTAGGGCTTTTTTTTCTCTACTCACTCAAATCTTATCCAGATCTAGCTGAGCTATCCAAAGTATTTAATTGCCAGGGGTTTTTTTTTGAGAAGAAAGAAAAAGGCAATGTGCTAAAATAACTGCACATATGAACTCAGTGAGCTGGGTTCACACTGCTGCTGCCAGAGTGACAGCTGCTGCTTTACTGAGAGTATCTGAGACTGCCAGAGGGGTGAATAGAAGGACTGGGGCAATAGTCCAGCCCCTTACAAATTTGTCGGTACCATTGAACTTGTGGGGCTCCCAAAAAAGGTAAAGTGCAGACTGTTTTTTATTCTCCTCCTCTTCTCCCCTAACTTGTAACTTTACTTTCTTCCTGACAGCATTGCACTTCTCCCTTCTCTCTCGCAGTGACTTGGTGGGGGTCTCGGAAAGTATTTATTTTTTCTCTGCTGCTAATATCACTCTGCATGCGTCTCCTGACTCACACTACCTCTGGGAATTGCACCAGGCAGAAAACACGCTGGTTTAATCTTCCCCAATCTTTTGTACCTGGTTCTATTTATAGGAGATCAACATACAACAAGTAATTCAAATATTCCTACTTTACCCAGCTGGAAGCAATGAAAGAAAAGCCTGGGAAGAAAAGAAATTCCCATCTTAAGATAAAGAGAGAGATTATAATGGCAGGGTTCATTCTTCAGTATTCATTCTCACTCTTTGAGTGCCAGTGCTCAGCCTCAGTCATCCATCCATGCCAATGAGCTACCAAGTTCCTACTCTTGTCAGTAATATCTTTAAATGGTAACTGTGCTTCTGTGCCTACTCTGCGTGTAGACCAGCAACTATCAGATCTTCCTAACCACCATGGAAGTTTTAGAATGGCAGATGTAATGCATAGTGTTGGTTTGTTTTGTTTTGGTTTTTTTCTGACTATGATCTTACGAAGTTACATACAAATCACTTTCCTCCTATCAAGAAAAGCGTCTTCTGAAAAGCCTGTTCAAAATTCTACAGTTTCTAGTCTCAGAAGCTGGAAAGGGCAGGTTTTACAGTTTTATAGCTAGTTTCTCACACTGTTGCAATCCCTTCTCAAAGGACTTCAAACTTCCTTCCTTCTGGGACTTGAATTCATCAATTGTGTGCTTAACTGTACAGCTGTCATTTTTAAACTTTCTAGTGCCTGGATTGGTTGTCAATGCAAACAAGTTCTAGTACAATCAGATTTTTCTGGGAGTAAGAAAATAGAAGCCTTGTAGGGCTTCCCCACCTGGATATTTACAAGGTTTGTCAACAGGGTGGCAAACAGATTGGGTCTGCTATGTTCTGAACTTCAGTTAGCTGCTTTCTTAGCTTATCTGGCATATGTCTGAGCATAAGGTTTATCATTCTTTTAAAGACATGCTCTCTTAGTCTCTTGGAGACAGTTTCTTCATTCCTGACCAGATGTTACTAGTTACTATGGAGAAAATTAATTCTCTGGATTATGGAGTTTCTTTTCCATCTCTATTTCTTACCTTTGTGGGAGAAAGAATATGTCTAAGGGAAAATATTTTTTATACATGTCTGTCTTCCGTGAGCCTGTCCCTTGAATGAAGCTTCCTGTGGATATGTACAAGTCTGTATGTTTGTAGCTAATGAGACTTCTAATGTTGTCCCCATACCTTCTTTTTCTGGTATAATTTTATTACTTTTCTGCCTTCATGTATCAGCCTTTGTGGATGAACTGATTTCCCTTGCCTCCAGCCTTTCATTAGTCTAAATGTGACTGCTTTCCAGCAGGCAAATGAGATTTAACAGTCTTTCATCATTGCTGCTCTGGGATGTAGGTAATACAACTTTGAAAGCATAAAGCTGATCCTACATATGCAGGATACTCAGTCCTACAGAAGCAGTTTATACAACCTCACTGCCTCATAGGTAGTTTTTAAGCTGTAACTTGCTGGAGTACATAGGGATGGAGATGAGTATCTTGTGGCTTAAGTCCTGGAGTAAGAGCCAGATGATGGAATTCAACTCCAGAGTCAGTGATCATGGGAAAAGTTGCTTAATATTGTGTCTCCCTCAACATGCTCCTGTATTTTTTAGTAGGTGTGGTATAGAGTGTGTGTGTTTGTATGTGAAATTTGTTCTATATCTAGACTTTATTAAAAGAAAAAATATGTTTATAATAAACCTATTTGCTTTCTGTTTAATTTTTTTTTCTTGGAGATGATCGACATGTCTTCCACTAAGTATCGCATGTATAGCTCACTTTCAAATCTGGGACACTGGGCTGAATTATTCAGTCTGACTTGGTGCAACAGTTCTATTAAAAATTATTACTGATATAAGAATAATTATTCAACACAAAGTTAGTTTAGAAGTTTTTAGGGGTCTTAAAGTATCTCCATTCTGAGCAAAAGACAAGCACATGTGTATAACAAAATGTGTTTTTTGCAGGCTTAAGATGTGCTAGCAATACAGACAAACTGTTCAACTCTGTTCTCCCTTCATGCAGAACTCACAATTGCTTATATTGTTTTCATATTGAATTTGCCAGTTAACTGTGCATCTAATAGCAACTTTAGCACTGGCTGAGCTTTTTCATGTGCATGTGAACCAGTAGGACAGATGAACACCTGGGTTCCTAAATAAATTTATGTATATTTTCATTATTTATTTATTTTTAAAAAAATTGCTTTGTGTTTCTTCAGTTTGTTTTTTGTAGACATATAATGTAACCTGAACTAAATGTTGTTCTTGTTTACTGTAAGCAGAAGTTTCACATTCTTTTATGTTGTGTCTTACTAAATCTTTATAGAGTTACATGCTGGATGAAGTCCTTCTGTTTCTGACGTAGGATGTGTATTCATGGATCATATGTTCCATTCCTTGCATATTTTCCATGTTTCTTTGTGTGCAGTTAAAATTATTTCCTTCACAAACCTACCATAAAGAGTACAAAATTACTTTATGATCTGGTGTTTGTTGGCACTGCCACTGTATCAAATAAAATCAGCATCTGGAGAAACAAACACTTGTTTATTAAACTACTCTATGCTTGCTTATACCTGAACTCTTTCAGAATGCAGTGTTTGTTCCCAAATAGTATCAGAGCAACCATATTCTTCATGTAACATTCACTAGCAGGTTATACCTGCTGATTAATCAGATGAATAAAAAGTCACAGTTTGTCTTGTAGCCTGCCTGTAGATCTCTGCTTCCATAATTCATATCTGCAATTATTAATATGCCCTAGGCATGTAGAATTTTGCTGCTGTTTTTAGAGCAGGGTGTGACAGCAGTATGCTTATCTGTCCATATCTTTTATGTGTGCATTGCAAGGGGTGATTTTATAGCTTATACAGTTAACCCACAGAGAGAAACTGGTAACAATTACTACTGTATGAGCTTCATGGATTGCAGGTAGCCCTAGGAAAGCCACGCACAAATGCATTTTGTGAGAGCAAGGGAATCTGCAGATGTTTAAGCTTGCATATACCTTGTCATCAACAAGACACTTTTGGAACTGCAGGAAAAAAGGTGTGTGAAACCTAAGGAATGAGCAGTAAAGTCCACAATGAGGTTGAAAGTGACTCGAGAAAATGTATATATAAGGGAATGTAAATGTTATGGTTTAGCAGCAGCTGGCAACTAAGTTTGGTCACTCACCTCCCACTAGGATGGGGGAGAAAATCAGGAGAGCATAAGTGAGAAAACTTGTGGATAAAGTCAGCGTAACAGGGAAAGCCACTGTCCAAGGGCAGACAGGCATTCAGCCATCACTAGAACAGTAGGGCCCCATCACCTGTAAGAGTGATTTGGGAAAACAAACACCATCAACTCCAATCATCCTCACCCTTCCTCCTTCTTTCCCCAGCTTTATATGCTGAGCACAATGCCATATGGAATGGGATATCCTGTGGGTCAGGGGAGGTCAGCCTTCCCAGCTGTGTCCCTCCTGTGTGCCCCCAGCCTCCTGGCTGGTGGAGTGAGTGAGCAGCAGAGACATTTCTGATGCTGTGTGGGCCCTGCTCAGCAATAGCTGATGTATGTCTGTGTTACCATCACTGTTTCCAGAAAATATCACACATGCCAGCTGTTATGGAGAAAATTAAACCCAGCCAAACCAGCATGTTAATTGTGCATTCTTCTTTTGGACAACCTGATTGCCACTGACAAAAGTAGCCCTTTTTTTCAAAGGTCCTAAGTTAGGTAAGGAGAGATGAGGAATGAAGTGCCTTCCATCAGCATTTTTCCATAGAGACAGCTGTATCTACCAAGCTGCCTCACTCATATATCTAGGCTGTGCTTCCCTTTCCAGCCAGATCAGTCTCCTATGCCCAGACACTTTAATGTGAAAATGGGATTCCCCTTCAGTTTGCCAGAAAGATTAACCTCCAGGCAGATAAGTGCTGAAGTTCCTGCTTGATGTTTTCCTTTTAAGCTGTAAGCTGTAGCGTTTAAAAACATTTTCAGCTAACAAAATAATTTCAAACATTGGCAAAGGAAAATCATTTGTGGATGAACCATTAAAAAAAAACTGTAACTGGCAGAGGAATGCGTTACTTTTAAGGGTGCTGACTTTATTATTTGATGTGAAGTTGATATCAGTGTGGCAGACTCAGAAACACAATAAATCAGAGAGTTCTGAAAGGCTGCCAAGTACAGAAAGAAAGAATTACATGCAGAAAACTCCTATTATGGAGATGAATAATTTAACAAGATAGAAAAAAAGGATATGCTATCTTAAGTACTGAAGGATTAACTGTATTACTTTACCTCAGACAATCCAGTTATTCAGTGAAGACTTTTCTCAAGTGCAGATATTATTTCGGTTAAGTTATTTGATTTTAAATTGAACTACAGTATTCTGGCAATGTGATACACTCCACAGTTATACAGAAAATAGGGGAATGGTACCAGTTTCTTGTGACACTCCGTGGATTTTTATTTTCAAAACACTGAATGTGGGTGTCAGGTTACATGTAAAATCCTGCACTGACGGAAATGGTAGAAGTTAATACTCTTTGTGATCTTGAGAAGTAAAATGGGAGACTGCCACTCTTTGAAGATATACCTGAGAGTTTTGGTAGGTTTCTTTGTTGAAAGACTTACAGCTAACATATTTGTATTTTATTTGGGAAAGTTATTAAAAGGAGCAAAAAAGATGTTTTTGACATGGATATGGGGAGGCATTCCCCCTCCTAACCAAAGCCTTTCAAAAAGTCAATATATGGTGGGAAAGAAGGGACAATTCTGAAGCCTGTTTTTGGGGGAAAGACAGGCCATTACTTGAATTAATCTGAGAAAAAGCACTTTAGCATGTGTGTATATATATTCACTTGCTTCTTTCATTAGCAAATGTTTTCTTTGGAGGAGGTTATTCCTCAGTCATCATGGAAAGAAACCAGCTGGTGGTTGCTTTATTTTCCTTATATTTGGAAAACAGGGAGCTGGAATTGAAAAGTTTTCTTTTTCAGATCAGAGACATGACTTACAAAGGTAACTAACTCAAGTTCCAAATCTGTGAAAACATTTTGTTTGTCAAATAGAATATGAGATGTGGCAAGGCTGCCTATGAATAAAGATAACTGAAGATTTTGTATGCATCCCATAGGTGTGACTAGAATATTTTCAAATTGATGGATTAAATAGTATAATACTATCCCTTAAAAAGATTTTTATTTGTTATTATTTGTATGCTATTAATTCAGCTTTCCCCTTTGGTTTACAAATGCCGTTCTTTGAAGGAGGCGGCTCTTTAGTTCTGGTGGAATTGTAGAATCTTGGAACAAAGTTATTCCTGTTATGTGTTCCTCAAGGATCTCTGGAACACTGAGATTTTTTTCTAATTAATAGAAACAACACAACTGAATGGCACTTTCAGTGTCTGTTACAAATCGTTCATATTCAGCATACTGGTTTTTTTTCTTTTTGCATTGTAAGTTTTCATCAAGACATATTTAAAAGGATGCAACACTGAAAAATATCATGATTACTACAGTAGACTGTAAACCTGGGGAGGAGCCTGCCTAGGTATACGAAAAGACATGATTCATGAGATTAAAGGCTTTTGTCTCTCTAATTCAAGTTATGGTGCCCAGCAGGACAAAGTGGTTCAGATGGTCATCTGCAGCTACCAGCTGTCTTCTGGGAAAGAAACTAAAACTGAAAAATATCTGTAGAATATGGTACCATGACAGGAAATTCAGGAGTCTGTTTTACAAAATGCATTTTGCCCAGGAAGTTTCAGAAATTATTATAAGGTGGATTGCAAGAGGAAGAAGAAAAAGAAAGGAGTATGAAGAATAATTCGATCTAAAAAGGATTTAAGGATGGACAAACCAAACTTACAAGATTTCCATTTTTGTCAAATTCATGTTAACTCACACCAGGTTATCCACGTTTTCATTGAGTATCACTGAGGTTTCTGTATAAACAGGCCAACAGCTCATTTCAAAAACTGTACCTTTTTATGTATTAGGGATAATTTCTTACTTTTTTTTAGTAGTAGAAATTTTATCAACACAGAGAATTCAGTGGACATATTTATAGAAAGATAATTGGTGAACCAAAACTCCTACACTAATTCAGTAAGCTCCAAATTTTTATCTTGGCAGATTTCTTTGTATTTTTCATTAGACGAAAGTATTTTTTTTTTACACTACTTTATAAAATAAACTATAATAATAAATATTTCAATGTTTCTTTAATAATAAATATTTAATATTAATTTTAAAAATTACTTTCTCTTGATCTAAAGCACTTCATTAAAGTAATTTACCAGAAAAAATCAAAGTAATATTAGTTTCAAATTGGTCAACCCCAGATTTTGAAATCATGGAACTTCCCAGCTTTGTATCCCTATGCAATTTCTGGTCTGCTCATATTGTTTAATTTTTTTTTTATTGCTTATTAATTGAAGACACATTCTATTGTGTCTCTTTCTTGTAAATGATGGTCTTTTAAATCTTAAATCCTAGGACCATACAGATGGCTTTCCAGAAAGGGTGGATTGCTAATGCACTGAAGCCACCTGCCATCTGTAAAAAGAATAATCTTACTCTAATCAGATTTTATGGAAGGATGTTTCACATTTAGATGTAACATTAAACTAACAGCAGCAGAACAGTGAAACAATTGCATAAGAAATATAAATCCAGTTTTTATAGCTTTGTGTCAGTATTGTGAAAAGATCGTGGTCTTCTGAAATGTTTTAGCAGACGCTACACGTTTGACTGCAGTACTACCCAGCTGACTGCAATGGAGGATTTTCATGTTGACTGGAATTTATTCTGCTCTTTTAACAATGAAACTGTGATTTTTCTTTTTTTTTTCCCCTCTCCTTTTTACATGCTTCCCTCTCTCTACACAGAAGGCAACCCTAGATAAGCAGATTAATATGTGGGATAGCTCATCTTCATTGTTCTGTGCAGCACTTCCAGCTTTTCATAGCCAGTTGGACTTGTTAGGAGAAGCTGAGCGATTGGCTGTTTCCTGGGCTCCGTTTCATAAATTATAGCCCGGCATGCATGAGCATGATTACTACAGTTGCAGTAATCCAGAGGCCTGTCAGTTCCTGACTTTATGCATGTTTATTTCTACTTGTTTTATAATATTGCACTGGAATTTCCTGTCTTAGATAGTTTGCTATTGCATCGCCAGGACTCTGTGAGTAATTTTGACTTTTTCTACTCTGTTAATTACATACCGTAAACAAGAATGCTTGTGTTTAGGAAATGGTTCATTGGCAGCTAACATTTGAGATTCTGTGCTGTTTAAGATCAGGTAAGTAAATTTTGTAGCTCTTCTCTTGCTAGGTTTAAAACAGCTTCATGTTACATGTGGTCAGTGGATTTGGGGTTCACGCATGTCTGAAGTAGACTGTTTGGTCCCATAGCTTTCGTTCTTCTATAATAAAATATAGTGGTGCTGCATTACACCTCATTTGTGGCTAACAGGGACATGGTATGTCTCACATTTTCAAGTATACTGTCTACTAGCAACTCTGATAGAACTAAGGAAGAAATGAACACAATTCTGAGCTTGTATTTATGATAAAGAAACCCCACTCCTTTCATACTCCCTCCTGACATCTCCTCTAAATAAGAACAGACATCAGTAAAGGCAGGATAGTGTTAACAACGAGTTTGTTCAACAACTGCAAGGCTTAACACCCTCCCCTGTTCCTCACCCCCCACCCTCCCATTTTTAAGTGCTGTGATGTTTTCCTTAATTTGTAGAGATATATTTTCAAGGCAAGCAAAATGACAGCATGTTAGAGTTCAGACTTTAAAAAGCAAATTCTACTCACAGTGAACTAGAAACCTGTGGGAAATGCTGTACAGGATCTGTGGTTTAATCAGATGGAGTTATCACAGTGACTCCCTTGCTGGTTTCCTGAGATTGTCAAGTGTTACTTCTGCACAACTCAGGTTTAAAACAATGGAGCAACAGATTGAAATCAGAAATTAGAAAGCTACTAAGGTAACACTCCACACTTCTCTCATAAATGCTGTAAGATCATATTCATCACTGTAAACACATGTCCATGCAAAGGACTTTCCAGGTTGCTTTTTTTTCCACTGGAAATGTCACTTTGCTGTGTGGTGTAATAAAGCTAGTGTTTGCTGGTAAATAGCCTGGGCTATACCAAGAAGCACAGATGTTCTGCTAGGAAGATATAAGTCTATGCTCTTTTTTATTAGTTTTCATTTTTGACATCTTAGCTTTTCAGATGTAATTGTATGACTACATAATTTTAAATAGTAAGTATTCTTCAGACAGCTGCCTTGTTCTTTCTAGTGTATATTATTGCTCCTGGGAGTAAAAAATGTCCTTGTAAAACTTCTCTAGATATATATATTTTCTGGTAACAAATAAATAATTTTTCAACCCTGAAATAGAAAGCAGAAATGTAATTTTAACAATATTGCTGCTTGCATGTCTTGCATTGTAATGCCCAGATTCTTGCAAGATTAAAGTGACCATCACAAATTGAAAGTCAACACTCTGGTGAATCTGTCTCAAATATTTTTGTTAGATGTGGATCAACAAATTGAATAGCTTAGCTCCTCTAAATGGCTTTAGGAAGTTTAACAAGAGGTTTGCTTGGTCAGATATTATTTGAGGTAACTTTTGCCAGCTTTACCATAATGGTCAGATAAAGCAAGTCAATATGCTATTCCCTTTGGTAATATTAAACCTAAACCACAGTGAAATCAGTTTGACTGAGATGATATGCTCTAAATGAGATAAGGAACTATATTACAAATTATTAATTCTTATGATAGTTATGAAATAAGAAATAAGAATCCAAAGTTATCTTAGACATGTAATCTGGTTTCAGCAGAGTTCCTCTGAGGTATGTAAAGCACAAGGAATTAAGTTGGTGAGACAGTAAACTTGGAGAATATGGTATTGTGGTCTGAACAGCCACGCGACTTGTCATGTCTCATCTGAATGAAAGTTATTTCTGCCAGGATAATTCTTTTCATATAGTCAGGTTATTTAGCTCTGTACATTGCTACTTTACTTCTGTGCTCAACACAAAAGAGGCACTGTGGGAAAAAATCTTGCAAGTTTAAGTGAGTTTTTCATTATGCTGTGTTTGCTGTGATCCTAAGCAATGTGCTGCAGCCAAGCACATGGACTGCTGACAATTCTGTTTACAGCATGTTTCCCTGCTGAAACTGTATTGAGACAGAATTCTATATGTGATATTTGGAATCTAAGATATCACTAGCAGTCCCTTCAGGCTGGATCAAAGTCCTATTGTGCTGGATGCTGTTCAAACAAGTAGTGAAAGAAGTCCTTGCCCTTATGAGATTATAAGTTAAACAGGGTGGCAGGCACAGGATGGGTATGTGCCCAACTTAAACATAACCTTGGGCAAGTCAAAGCAAGTTGACAGCTAAAGAAGGAATGAAATTCTGGAATATATTTGCAATATGATGTTGTATTATATGGATCTGTAGCAAAGGCCTGAGGCAGTGAAGGTCCTCATTAGAACACCTGTTTGATCCAAGAAACAGCATAGCTGCATTGTGCCAAAGTTAATTAGGCCAGAATTAGCTTGCACTGAACATTTTACTGCTTCTTGTCTAGAGGCTCCCATAATTCATAGCTCAAGGCCTCTGATGCTACTTAAAAGAAACCTTTTGTCATCTCTTAAGTTAAATACTTTCTGCAAGATTTTGCATCTGCTTTAGGAAAGTTAGATACCTAGAGTTTTAGAACTCTTTGGAGACATTTTCTCAAGTGTTAAGAATAGAGTTTCAGATTTGCAGCCTTGTTTAAAACATGCCAGAAGCTCTTCTTTTTAAATGCAAGGGAGCTCAACTTCAAAAGGAAGACAGAAGTTACAACTTTTACGTAGTGCCTACCTTGTGTCCTTCTGTCTTTGTTGTTTGTACTGGTGTTTGGCTGAAGCAAGTAAAATTCATGTGTCTTAATCTCCTTAAATTTAAGGTTGATATGAAGAAATGCTTTACATAATTTGAAAGAACTTATAAAAATAAAAAAACTTCCCCTTAACTTTGAAGATCCTGTGTTTTCATTGTGAGTGCAGATCTGCAACATTTAGCCCATATTCAATAATTCATGGCAGCCTTGGGAATTAAGCACTGGTCAAAGCTAGTAGAGAATCAGAAAGAGCTTTCTGTTGCTATTGCTATAGCTATGTAATTCTGTTTGAAAATATTAAGTGACTTTGTGTGTGGCTCTGCTTGTCTTTGAAACAAATATTTCTGTATACCTCAATTTTACAGATATAAAATACTTCTTGTTTAAAGAAGAATGTATTTATGGGACTGTATTGTCATGGTTCTATGTTGTAATATGTCATGCAAAACATTATAAGATTTATAACTAGAAATTTTGCATTCACAAGAAAAAAATAAAGAATTTTTCTTAGCCAGATGTATACTGAACATTTTCTTCTCTCACTTACAGTGGTCTCTTAGAATTCCTAAATTAACTATGCACTATAAAGATTATTCCAGAACTTGAAAAATAAATAAATAGGTTAAGATAAAAAAAAATTATTTTTTCTTTCCTTTTTTTACTAGAAAACGTTTTGCCCTCTTTCTTGATGATCATTAAGTATTTGAATGGTCTTGGAAACAAGCAAGAAAAGTGTAATCATGTCAGTACAATAATGCCTTGTATCCTCTTAAAACAGCATAAACATTCATCTTTGATGTCTACATGTTCTGAAAGGTCATCCAGCAGATTGAAAAGAGAGGAATGAGGAGAGCAGAGAGAGAGAGGAAAGAAAGAAAACTAGAAAGAAAACAAGTGAGTTCCTATCACATTTGGAAGAAACCAAAGGGAATATTGAAATTAAAACCAGCTGTTCCAACCAGTATCTTAAAAGTATCTTAAAAATGTCATTTTGTAGTATTAAATAAAGTAGATGATGCAGTCTGGCCCAGAGAGGAAAATAAAAAGTCTCTAAGTCATATTAACAAACCAGCTCTTTGCTTGCTTCTGTAATTTCATCTTTGTAGTCACTTTCTGAATGATAGTTATGCAGTGAACTTACTGACAATAAAATACACCTCAAAGATGACTGTGAGGATGTTCATAGCAGGTGAGAATTTACATTTGTATTGATATGGAAAAGCCTTATTATTTGCAGGTATTTGAATTCTCAGGATCAAGGACAGAATTGCTTTGTTTTTGTTGTGTTAAGATTTGAATTTTGTGCATCTGAAAAAGTATTTCTCTGCTGCTATGTCCCCGCTTGCTCTGCTTGAATGGAAGTATTGTTACCCAAAGTAGAATACAGATGTATTTACATTTTCAGGCAGTAACACAAACATTCTGTCCAAGTAGCATAGCTCCTGGCTTGTGTGCAGAGAACATGCTGTTCACTCAGGGCTCGCTGGAACTTGCTGTTCTCTGCATGAGAAATGACAGTGTCTTTTGCATTAAATAATTTGCTACCAAATTTTACCTGTCATGATGATTTGGAGAGCTAGCAAAGTTCAATCTTGCTGTAGCCTGGAATCTGAATTTCAGCCTGTAGACAGTCTGTTAACTTTCTTGATGCATCATATTCTAAATACGATCTCATTCATATCTCCAGTTCTGACAAAACAAACTAAAATCTTTTTAAATTGTCACTGTCACAGTCTTCAGTAAGGACTGTAAGTATGTATTTTGTAGTTTGTCAGACTATAAAATGAAATTATTTTGGTTCAGTAATGAAATTGAAAAGCTAAAGGAAGAAAGTAGCTTTTTGTGTATTATATACATTATATGAATGAAATTAGATGTGTATAAAATTTTTATCATAGTGTGGATGACAAAAATTGTATTTTATGTGTTTTTGGAGGTGGTCTGAGGGTAAGATAGTAACCAAAGTGGAAGTAGGTGGAAGGTGGTTTTATGGCCTGTGACAGAAAAGGATATAGATGGAATAAAGAGACTCTGCTGTATAAATTGACCTGACAAAGCTTGAAAGCTGTTTTATACTCTGTTTCACTGGTAAATCAGAACTTTGAGAACATAAGGGATGTGCATGCTGTGAAGTGTGATTAATCGAATCTATGTTTGTCTGCAGTTGTAGTTATCCTCAACAGTTCTCCCAAATCTTTTCTGGTTAGTTAAGAAAAATTGCATTTGACTGCAGTACATAAATGCCTGACACAGTAGGGGGAAGCAATACAGCTGATCTTGCTATGAAGAATTTCAATATGTGTTCAATTAGTATTGTGTTTCAAATAGTATTTGGTGATAACTATATTTCCCCTAAGGTACCACATTTTGCAAATGCAATTAAAAATAACAGTGTTTTGTTAATTTTATCTTAGAAATTTGAGCACATAAGCCCCTTTTCTAAAATTAAGTGCCCTAATATATTTCTTTTTACACCATTTTAAGTACTATATGTGATAATTTATGATGATTTACCCCCCAAAAAGAGACAGTGTGTGGTTGTACATGTACAACAATTTACATGTACAATTAAATATTGAATTTTTTAATGCTGATTTTCTTTGCTGTTTTTAAATCTTGAATATAAAATTTCATTCAGCCTCCATCAAAAAAAAGGTGAAATTTTTCTTTAAAATCAATATCTAACAGTAAACACGTTCAAATGTAGTCTGTCTACTCCTTATCTTACTATCTAAGGATCTTCTCCCTAAACTCTTTGAGCTCTGGACACTGTTGTCAAGGTTTGTAGTTTCATTAATTTATAGCCAAGGAGTCTACACTAATTCCTATCCTTCTGTGTCTTCTTTCTGGCTTCATGAGTAAATCAGTATAGAAAAGGAGATACATTTGCATGAGAATGTATTTTCTACTTTCGTTAAACTCAATATACACGTACATTGATACAAAATTAGTGTGGTAATTAGATATGTGCACAAATGATTACTTACACAAAAACATATAAAATAGAAATTATACTTGAAAAACCTCTTAAAATTAAATCAAAGGCCGAGTTTTTTAATATTTGCACTGTTCAGAATCTGAACACTGAATGCAGGTTCTGGGCTCAGCTTATGGGGAAGTTTGAACATCTGTGGCTCATCCATGTAAACAGATGGTGAGATCTGTGATGTCCCAGGCATTTGTGGTGAGACGTAGTGTTTGGCAGAAATGTATCTGTACATCCACCTCTTTTTGACCATTAAAATGATTGGCCTTGCTCCAGCCTTTCTGTATATGAAATTTCTAGAAGTGTGCAGCCCTTGATCTTCAGGAACATACAGTCTGTTATTTGCCTCTGCTATCTCCATATGGACGCTTCCTATTAAGATATTTAATTATGAAGAGAGGGGAAGTTGTTAATCACTAACCCTTTTTTTATATTAGATTCCCAGTTAGTTAGAATATAGCACAGCATGTGTTTATACAGTAAGTGAAACAATTACCTGAGGCCTAAACCACCAGTTATCAATATGCTTTGAATTTAATTAAAATTAAAAGTTATAGGAACATGTACCTAATGCCCAGTTAATTGACATTTTAGGGTATTTTTATTTAAATATAGATGTCTCCTTTGAAAAAGCATCTGTTGCTCTGAATAATCTCTTCAAGTTTATTTTGGATGAAGACAGCTACTTCCAATGACAAAACAAAGTCTGAAAACATAAATCGTGGTCATTACACTCATTTCCTGAAGTCTTCTCATAGAAATAACACTAAGGCCCTTTATTCAAATATTCAGATTGAATTCCTTTTGTGTGCATAGCTGCAGGAATACTAATATATGGGACAACTCATGGGAAGAGATAGTCATAATACTGGTGTTCTTAAAAAATGCTGATCAGTGGTCTAGTAATTTTTCTGTGCAAGAGAGATAATGAAATATGACTTCTAAAATCCAGGGAAAATGTAGAACTAGAAAAGAGTTACATCATTGCAATGGGATAAATATAACTTCCTATGTCTGGGTTTGAAGCGCAACAGGGAAATTCAGCAAGATTAGAAAAGAAAAAAAAGGGTCTCTTGTAGGTTAGCAACATTTGTTGGCATACTTGATAGAATAGGAAATGAATAGGATAAAAGGTAGAAAATAATCCCAGAAATGTCTACTTTTGCAATATTTTAGACTGAGAAATTTGAAGGTGACATTTATGGATAAAATACCTGATTTTTCTTACATTATCTTCTTTCTGAACGTGCTGTTTCAATGAAGGAGGAATTGCTTACTTTTGGATATTATTTCCTCTAGCTTCAGCTACTCATTCTTAATTCTGTCTATTAGTGAGTCTTACTGAAGCTCAGAGCAAAATATCACCTTCAAATTCTGTTATTAACATGTGATAAAACCATTCTAAGTACTTCCCAGTCCTGGCTAAGATTCTAAGATTTTTAATGTAATCCCTGGGTTTAGATACTCTTGATCTATTTGAACTATTTAGAACATTACTTTAAAAATTCCTCTCTTCATTGAGGATGCTTTTCAAACTTAGAAGGTTTTCATGGCTCACTTAAGTTTCTGCTTTCAGAGATACTAAGCAATATAGCATGTCAGTTGTATTAGTGTTAGGACGGCCTGTTCTGGGAAAAAACCCATACTTATTCTCTCTGGAATTTGTTCTTTCATGGTCACGGTTGGCTGCAAATGGACCACTAAGAGTTATAACTGTACTTTGCTGATAGAAAGCAAAGTCTGTTCTGCTCTTGTGACATTTTTTTTTTTTTTTTTTTTTTTTTTTTTTTTTTTTTTTTTTGTTTTCAAAATTGAGATCTGTTTGCAAGACTGCAAGGTTAGAATCCTTAGTAATGATTAGAAAGGTTAGAATCCTTAGGTGTTTGTGTCTCATGGTCCTAACCCAGTTCAGGCTTCATTTGTTTATTTATCTCTCTCTCCACTCCCCATACCCACCTCCTTCATGAAAAGTATATAAAATGATGTTGAAATTATGCTTCGCTGCAGAAAATTTCTTGCATGTGAAATTTGAGTAGTGTAAAATCTGATATGTCCAGTATGCTCTGGAGTCTGGTGATGTTGGTATTTAGAGCTCAAACAACAGCCTGGGACATTAAGAGCTAGAGGAGACAGAGTGAAAACTTGTCTGTTCTTCTTACAGGGAACACGTCCCGCCATGTCTTACCCTCCAGACCATGCTAGCTGGCAGAGATAGCACAGTGCCAGGAAACATGCTTGTAGTTCCTGTAGCGGATCAGTGGTCCAGGGTTCAAACTTGTGCCCCAGCCACACTTTGTTTAGCTTTTGGGAGTTCAGGTCTGTCCAGTGTGTTTACTCATCGAGCTGCCGTGTTGCCTTTTGTCTGGGTAACTTCTCAGCCTGCTTCCTATTCCAGCTGACCAGCTTCCTGGTCTGCTGCTCTTTGCTTGCTTGGAAAGGCTGGTCCTCCCCAGGCAACAGCCCTCTCGTTGTCCAAGGAAGGGCATGTCTGTGAAGAAAACCCCACAGGTAAGAGGAAATGCTCTCTCCAGGGAGGGAGCAGGGACAGCACATGCAGGATGCACGCTGCCAGAGGAACCCACAGCATGCTTTCTGCTAAATTTGTATGTGAGGGCTTTGGGCACAGTCTGCAGCTGACCTGGGAGTCCCCAGAGGTGTGGCCCCAGAAAAATCTCCTCTCTGCTCCAGTTGCCTTGCTGCAAGTTTGCTCTGGGAGTTTTGGGTAAAGAGACTTGAAAAACCTGTGAGTTAAACACTGGACTGAGACTTTGCATGGTAAGCTGTATATGAACTCACACGTTGTTTATGTTTACAACATACAGAGATAGCAAAAATAGAAATGGCACAAAATATTTTAAAGTTTAAAGAAGAAGTTAAGTTAATGGCTTTCAGTAGGGTTGTCTGCTTCAAACTAGATGCTAATGTAGTTCCTTCCTGTTTTGGGTTAGTAATGCATTTCAGATACTCACAGTGAAAAGCTTGAAGAATGTATCTTTTGCTTTTGTACATGGCAGTATATTTATATCAAAGCCTGCAGGTTTTTTCCTGTTCATCATAGGGATAACCCATAACAACTTAATGTCCAGGATTTTTTTCAGCACTTTGTATTTTCTTAGTCTGTTATTGATTTGATTCACACCATTATATGTCTAACTATTCAATATTACATAGTTACTTTAGTTTGGATAAAGTTGTTATCTCATGTGGGAAAAAAATTATTCTTCTTCAGGGAATTGTTTGATATGTGCATTAAATAAAAAAATCTAAAAATTTAGATTGGTGATTCCTTAGGAGAGCTGAAATTATGTCATTTGAGATAGTTAACCCATGAACAGACAGGCTCTAAAAATATAAATACATACATACAAACATACTACACACAGATATATCACTGGGTGAGAAAAATCTGAAGCAAAATCTAAACCCTACTATTGAAGAAGGAAATCTTACAGGTACCAATTTATGTGCAAATTCTTGCTGATGTTTCAAAGTAAGCTGTACTCTGTGATGATCAGATATTCACTAGTGATTGAATTTAAAGACAACCTATTTGGAAGGCATACTATGTAATTATGACAGAATGACAATTTATAGTAATTTATAGGTTTTCTTCTTCTTTTTTTCCTAGTTGCTACTTAAACTCATTTTCTCATCATTCAGATTTCTAAGTCATCCACTGTCAAACTAATTTTGGAATTCAATTACACTTTTAATGATAAAATTCAGTGAAAGAGGTTATCTAAAACTATATAAATAATAAAATTGAAAACAGTCTATTTTAAAAGTAGCAGAATGCTAAACTAATTTCTAATATGAATCCATTCATGAAATTAACTTGATAATTCTAAATGTTTAAATGAAGCCAGTTACATGACAAAATTTTATGTGGAACAAGATTTGAAGAAATTATAAACATTGTGAGGTGTTGCACAGCCAGTCCACGCTAATTTCAATTAAAATTTTTGAAAATTAAATGCAGGTAAAGCATGAGACTGTAGCAAAATTTTAGGACTCCTACTGTCAGTTACTCCTGTGCAGATGATTCGCAAAGGGAAAACAAAGCAGATATGATCAGCAGTTCCATCTGCATTTGCTGCCTTGGGACAGTCCCATCTATGAACACTGGAATTCTGTGTTTATTTTTAAGGTTTTCTGGTGTATTATTGTTCAGCTTGGAGAAGTCTCTGGAGAGAACATTTCATTATTTAGGAATATTTGCAGAGGTAGTTAAAACAGATTCCTACACACATTTCACTTATGCAAATTTTTTTATTGCTTCTCCAAATTAACTGAATTCTTCAGCTAACCTGTATCCCAAATACTCAGTTTGAAGTACACATCTGTTAAGGGATTTTACTCCAAACAAATGAAGCTTGACAAAATTTACCAGTATCTGCAAATATGCCTGTATGAGAAGAAGAGTGAAGGAATTTTCATATAAGAAATGTAGCTTGGGAGTGCTTAGCTGTCCTTATCACATGAGCCTTGTGCGGTTGTACCCGCAAGGTTGACATCAGTCTCTTCAGAGAGCAGTGTGGAAGGGGAGCCTCTGGTGCAACCCCCAGTTACAGTGGGGCTGAGGGAGATGGCAGCAGCCTCACAGTGAGGAGCCACTGCAGCTGTGGCTGTGGCAGTATTTGCTGTCTTGCTGCCTTCTGTGCTGGGAGGTGCTTCACACACTCACCCCTGAACCAGGACAGGCATGTGTTTGTTGTTGTCTGACAAAGCATATCCGTGTACCAGCATTAGCCTGGCTTGAAATGCAGCTGACCATCTGGACCCTGAATTTCTAAAGGATTCTTTCCAAATCAGGCTTAGCATTCCTCTCTGCTCCACATTCATCTGATTTTGATTCTGGTTTCTTGTATGTTGCTGATACATACTGGGTAGATCCTGTGCAGCAGGAGGCTTTCACCTTCATTTTTTAAAGAGCAAATTATAATTTTTAATCTAAATATATGCATATTTTTAAAAGATTTTTTACACAAACTCCAATAAAAATATAGTTGTGAATTGAAAAGAATTTTAAAAAGCTTTGCACAAGATTTTCAGAGGAAATGAAAGTTTTAAATTGAAATTTATGGGTTTAATTCCTCTCAGCCATTCTTTTATATGTAAATGATTACATACAAATGATGTAAATATTAAGTACCACTATTATGATACTTGTATTAGTTTTGTTTAAAAACCACTGAGAAAAATACTAAATGATATTTTCTTTTTCCTGCTTCAGTAATGGGTGAATGATGAAAGGAATCTGTATAGATAGTTTGGCTAAATGAAGATAGACTTGTGAAGACAGTTCCCCAGATCCAACTTCTCCTTTCCAAGGCAAAATCAGGAATGAATCTCCCTGTTGAAATGAATGTCAAAGCTGCAGAAAGATATAAAATGCATAGGGTTCTTTCAGCTCCCTGAGAGAATTTGTGTTTTGTTGAACAACTGACTAATGCTTATGACACCTTAATTTGAATGTGCAACCTAAAATCATAAGTTCTTTTTATTATATTTTGTGCCTAACAATCTCCTGTTTGCTTTTAATTACAATAGAGAGAATCACAGAGTAGTCGTGGCTGGATGGCTTCTCTGGAGGTCATTTAGTCCAGTCTCTTTGGTTACCTAGACTGGGTTGGCCAGATCTGTGTCCAGTCAGGTACTTCCCTTAACATTTCTGAATACTTTAGGTTTGTTTTTTTTTTTTTTTCTTTTTTTTTAATTATTACTATTATCATCAAGGTATTTTTCCAAGTTAAGTTCAGCACATGAAAGTGCCTGTCGTAGTCTGTTTGCCTAGATCAGATTTTTTTTGGTGGGAAAATGACTTCTTTCAGAAGATTTTTCTCTGAAAAATATGTCCTTCTTTCACACCAGGAACAAAACCAGCTCTCAGACTATGGAAACAAGAAAGTTTGAAAACTCTTTTAAAATAAAATTTGGAATGAGAGATTTGCTTTGGGGCTCACCCAGTTATCACAAACACAGAACTATGTCTACAAAATAATCAAGGTGATCTACAAAAAATAACAGAGAATCTTGACTAAGGCAGCAAAAACTGGGGAAAACAGGAAAGAAAAAAACCCTGTATCCAAGTTTGTCCCCAAACAGTTTGCAGATTATACATTATTTTCATTAAGGCATGTAGTTGTGGAAGGAGCAGACTTGCTATTTGTTGACAAAAAGATAAAAGCCCTTCAGGTATTCGTATGTATTTCTATAGTAAAAATACACATTGACGGATTGAGAAGAAGGGAGCAGTAAATACTTGGATATTTACCTATGGTGGAGTGTAAGCACTGCCTATCCTAGTTTGTTCTTTACTTGCGTTCTTCTTCCTTTACTGAATGTTTGTGTATTGCACAGATGTTGGCATTTCTAACTTCCAGGTTAATCTCAATGTGTCCTTTGTCTAACTCTTTGTCAATGCAATGGAATGGGGATCTAGAGGTAGAAACACATGGGATAAATCTCTTGTACAGTAGCAGGTAATGTAAATAGAGTATTTTTTATGTATTTACATTAAATGTTACAGGCATTTGGAATTGGCTATGGTGTAAAATAGAAAATCAAACAAAAAGACTGAGCACCATGATCTTTCCAGACGTCTTTGTCATGAAAAGAACTCAATAGCTGGGAGGAAATCAATGTCTTTCAAGGATGCCTCATATCATCAGGTAGTCTCTTCTAAAGTTTATGAGTTAATCTATAAATGTTTGACACTGTCTGTGCCCTAGCTGTGTTTTGCTAGAAAGTTTTGCAGGATTTTTTTCTTTTATGTTAGGGCACTTCTCTTGCTGGCAAAGAGTCTAGAGAGCTTGCTGCACTGCTATCACAATAATAGGATAGTTTTTGTGCTTAGATATATTTGGGCTGATAGTCCCCTCAGTAGAATGGTATCCACAGTCTCTCTGGAAGGTCTGTGCTGGTGAACAGCCATCCTTACAGAGTGCTTTCTACCCTTGCTGGTACTGGCTGTGGCAACAGAGCTGCCCTGCCCATAGCATCCTTGCACTCCGTCATGTCCTGCCAAAAGGTGCAAAGTACTTGCCTGATCTTCCGTGGCACCAGAAGCAAAATGCAAGGAAAAGAAGCCCACAAGGGCAGTGGGAAATGAGAAATAAGGGCCTCTCAAGGGTGTCCTTGAAGGTTGAAAAGTCATCTGTCTTTCCAGACCCCTGGAGAGTTAGCATGGCTTGGGATGGTACAGGGTACCTGCGTGAGGGTTTAGGGAAGGTAGAAATGCCACTGGTGCCCACAGTTTTGGGAGGAAGCACAGCCCTACCCAGCCAGTGTTCTCCACAAATGCAGCACTCCCAGTGCAGGACCACATCCTGGCCTCATGTGTGCCCACCAGGGCTCTGGGGTAAAGGCCACAGCAGGAGTAGAGAGGGCAGTGCCATGGCAGACAGTTCCCAGAGATGTCACAGGGCTCAGGCAAGGACAGCAGATACTACAAAACTGGAAAGACCCTTCTCCAGAGGACCTTATCCTCTTTTTGTGGGCTGGTGGGGGTGGTTTAATATCAGGTCAGATTCCATGGTGAGAGGCCAGTGACTGTGAGCACAAGGGCCTGGCGCTGGGGCAGTGGGACCATGCAGGTGGGGAATCCTGCTGATTTCCTTGGTGCAAAGAGCCTTGACTCAGCTTCTCTGAGGGCTGTCATGGGACAAGTACTCACCTACGGTGCCCACTGGGAAAGCCCCACAGAACACAGGGAATGAGTGAGTCTGGAAGGGTTCTGTGGAGGTCACCTTGTGCAACCACTTGCCCTGGCAGGGCCTCCTAAAGGCAGTTACCATGAACAGAGCCTTTCCAAGTGTGTGCAAGGAGGGAAACTCCACAGATCCTCTGGGTAATTTGTGTCTGTGCTCTGTCACCCACCTAGTGTTCAGAGACAGCTGTCTGTATTTTGGCTCTTATCCCTTGTCCCTTCTCTTGTCACTGGGTAACACTGGCTGACCATTCCCTCAGCTTTTCCTTCTTTGTGGGTAGTCCATTCCCTGGAGCTCAACCAGCCCATCTTATTGACTCTCTGAGTATTTCCTTGCATTTTTTTTTGTCAAACGTTTTCAAATTGTCCTTTCAAATCTATTTGAAGTTTTTGTCAAATCTCAAGTAACAGTAAAGGAAATCAAATTTAGTCCCCATGACCTAATAAGATATTTGATAGGATTGGAGTAATGAAGTAAATTTGCTGAACGATATGACTAGGATAACACTATTAACAAGCAGTAATATTTCAAGCTGTGATTATAATTTGAATCATTAGTTCTTCCTCTTCTTTCATAACCTCTTCCAGCCCTCCCCTTAAATATTAAGGAAAGTATGTTTCTTTCACCTGTGCAGCAGTAGGTCTCAAACTATATTTATTAAACTCTTAGAAGGGTCACAGCCTACAGGATGCAATAAAGAGCTGTGTAATATTGTGCTGCAGTGCAACTCTTACAGCTTTCTGTTAGTCCTCTTGAAGCATGAAACTATCTTGGCTGGTATTTATTTAGCAACAAAAGCACCTGCAGAAATGAAACCAGGATCTGGCAGAACTGAGAATTATGGAAGTGTTTGCCTTTGGATGACAGATTCCATCAAGGCAAAAATTAATTTTAAGTTTATATACAGAGTGTTCTTGTGAACAGAATCTCAGTATTATATTTTTAAAAAATATATAAATGTATCTTAAATATTTTTTTGCTATAGGCGACAATGCTGATCCGGGCTGTATTCCATTGGAATTTTATTCTTGTTAGTTTCAATAAAGAATGTGAGTCAGAATTTTCTCCAGGGTCCAGATAAGACTCCTTCTCACCACCTATGGTTTATGTTTTGGGCAAAACAGATATGCCATAGAGAAAGAAGAGCATATTTGCTATTTTCTATTGGTGGAATATTTCTGAAAAATAGAGAAGCTGTTGGCTTCTTCTCTTGTTAGAGAAGAATGTTCCTGTTTTCTCAGATTATTTGGTGCTAATCACTACAACTAAAGTGACACTATTTGTAAGAAAATTTTATATCATTTAAATGAGCTAAACTTAAGGGCTCAAAGGGGATGGTGAACAGCTCTTTTGAGAGTTTGTCCTCAAAATTGTCAAATGTAGGCTTTGCTATAGAGGGTTCCAAGCCTTGCAGGCCCTGATGAATGCATTGACTGGGGTTGAATGGGGTCATCTGCTAAAGCCCTGAACTGTGATACTCTGGGAATTCTAGATATTTATTAATCTATGCACCTCATCTATGCACCTATTCACGTATGATCACCTCATCTCTTATGAAGTAGCTTCCAAAGTTACTCAAGTGCTCTTAGGATTAATTAGTTTTTTTCCACTACTGTCTTCTATTAAAATGCACTGAGAAGGAAAACACTGAAATGAGTTTTTTGATAGAATCATTCTTATTTTCCCCTTCTTTACAAGAACTGCCTATATATTTAAACTTACACTTTGATAATATGTTCTTAGAAACAGCATGTCTGAAATACTTCCTTGGAAAACTTCCTATTTTCATCCTGCAACCTGGCCTTGAAGGCAGCTCCTGCATGACAGCCTGAAGAGAGGGGTGAAAGCAAGACAAAATGACAAAGTGCACCAGTGGGTGAAGAGCTAATCCCACAACATAAAAAAGGAAACAAATATATTTCAGTTGGAAATGTGGATTTCCAGGTGATTCTTCTGTTGACTCAGAACTGAATGGGGGCTTTGGGCTTCTGTGAAATGCAGTGAAGATGCCAGTAAGTCCAGGAAGATGAGCAATAGGCTCTTTCTGAGAAGAGAGTGGGATAGTGTGAATACACACACATGCAGGACTGTGTGTTTAATGTATATTGCAAACATATTATAGATATGTCTGCAAGGCTTCTTGTGATGTTGTCCTTAAAGGATCTGTACAAGTGATTGTAGTAAATAGACAAAAGTGAGAAATCAAGTTATGCTGCAGAGAGGTCCATGAGGATATTTCAGTAATGGGCCAAATAAATTTGCAAAAGCAGTGTAAAACTAGTAGTAGAGAATATCCAAAACAGTACATTTGAACTTAGTGATAGTATTTGAGAAGATGAAAGATACAGTACTAAGAAACAAGGATTTTTGGCCTGTGAGCCTCTGATTACACAGAGAAAACTTTCAGAAAACAAAGAGTCAGTAAGTAAGAAACTGAGTATGCCTTTCCAAGATGCCAAAACGACCATGCAAATGCAATTCAGATGTCAAGCAGCATGCATAATTGTAATGAAGCTGAGAGGCAATAACTCTTTTAAATATACCTCTAAAATAACACCCACCCGCCCCTGTTTTCTTCTTTTTTGTTGTTGTTTTTCTTTTTTTGACTTTCAGTATGAGAAAATTAAAGCAAGCAGAAAATGAAAACAAAAATTGTCTGGAATTAATTGCCAGGTAGAAGTCAAATATGACTCATAAACTAGTAAAGATGACTCAGTTGCCAGTTTCAACACTTTCAAAGAAAAGGTGACATTTGCACTAAAATATAGCTATGGATTTTATTGACCAAAAATGAAGATAAGGATATTTGAGTGGTGGGAACTTGCAACTTACTGTTTACAGTCTTTGTTCCCTGACTTTGCACTTCTTCGTTTAGCTATGCTTCATCCAGGAAATTTTATTATGAGTGGGCATGCCTGCCAAGATGGTGCCATTTAGGGCTAAACAAGACAGCCTGGTATATAAGGCTGCTTAAGTACACTGATGTTTCATGCTGATTTATTTTCTTAATGGAGCAAGTTTTCTAAACTTGGCTTTAGCTGAGTACTGAGGGATGATTTCATACATCTAAACACAGGGATCCACAGAAGAAAGTTTTAGGCCACCTTTTGTGCACTTCAAGGTATCTGAAGATTAAAACTACAAAGGCAATTTATGCTCCTGTTTCCTTTGGAAAACTTATTAGTTGTGTATTTACACAAGCAAGTGCCTAGCTAAATTTTGAATCTGTTTTTATTATGACAGCCATTATATATGTTGGGAAAAGACATGTAAGAAGCCAAATATGACAAGAGCCCTTAAATTGAAGATATTTCTCTTCTTGACAGTCCAGGGTTTTTGTTATGCATCTTTCACAGGAAAATCCCTGAAATTTATTAATAATTCATCTTCAAGTGTGTCTGGCTTAGCTAGCATTGCTCACTGACTTTTCAATATATCAGACATGAATAAGAATAGTTCAAGTAAACTTGGCATTATGCAGAGAAAATTTAAAAATATTTATTTGCTTTCATGTGCTACCCTTCACATTCATTACCATATGTTAAAATGGAATGCAAATACCAATAACAAAATGATTTATAACAGGAGGCTGGCAAAATGACATCTAATCTTCTGTTTTTCCTCAAAGTAACTTACAATTGGTATATTTAAGAGAATATGCTCAGGCTTTTTATGGCCAAGTACAACAACTCTCATAAATTAACAGAATGTATCTTCAAGCCAATAAAGCATAATCTCATAATACTGTAGAAAATTAAAAATTAAACCATTATTTAGAGTAAAAGATTATTTAAAGAAATATTGTATCTTTCTGAATGGAAGAGTTCTACAATAAATGACATAATCAACAAAAATAAGATTATTCACTTATAAAGTTTGCTTCATTTAAGATTGTTTGATGATTTGAAAGCAATTAATCTTATTTAGGTGTCCTATCTCTATAAATATTTTATTAGTCCTAGTTAACCAGCCAAATTGAGGTACATCATAGTTAAATTATTTGGCTGAATTAAGAAAATAAAATTATCATTTATATTATAATCATTGATTGTATATTTCAAGCCTTTTGTATTTGGGTCCTTTTGAATTTTTGTATGGGCATCAGAGGGAAGTACTTGAGAAAATAAGCAAGAACTCTGTATGGCATTAGAACTCAGACTGATTTCTCCCCTTTCCTCTGTACCAAGAAGGTCCTCAATTTGTCCCAGGTATAGTAGGGACATGAAACTGGTATTGCACCCAAAAGTTTCCCTACTGTTCTATGGGAGACACGTGGTTAAAGTGGAGTAAAGGTGAATGTCCATGTTGAAATTCAATGGTAGAGATAAATTTCTGACAAAAACTTGATACTCACAGTGTTTAAATGAAAGAAATAAGAACAAATACACCCTTTTGGTGCAATGTAGAAATGTACAAAAGAAGAAATCCTAATTTCTAATCTTAGATATTAAGAAGTTTATTCTCCCATGTCATTGTTGCTTGTGCCAGTAGAGTCACTGTAAAATGGGCCAGAAACGGATTTTAGATGTTTTTTCAGTCTGATATTATCTGATGTTTATTTACTTTTTCTACTTCTCCAAAGACTAGTTTGGATCCTTATGATTTAAGACATGTCATAATTAGGGATTTTGTACTTTCCTGCCTGGAAAGTCCAGTGCAGACTGTATATGGCATTTTCAGGCATCTGATAAGAATCAAGGGAGATGCAGGGCAGAGGACTGCTTTATTTAGAAGTGTATGTAAAAGGAAATGCCCTAGGAAAGTTGCTTAGTTGGAGCAATTGTAGTTGCAAGATTTGTAAAAGTAAACATGTTAGCTCGTTTTAAAAAAGCACAGACCTTGATAATATATATGTGCATACATAAAGACATCAAAACATCATTTTAAATTATGATCTCTCACATTGCCCATTTAAGAACTTGCATAAACTCCCCCTTAAAAAACCCAAAATTAAACAGTGTCTTTTCAAAAGCTAATGTTTAGTAGTAACACTTAAAAGTATCACTGTGAACACGTTTGTTATTGGTATAACACAACCCAATTTTGGTAGATAAAAAGAAGATTCTGCTTTCATTTGGATGATATACGTGAAATAGTATTCCCTAGATGTATAGGAATGCACTAATGAAAGTTCCTGCTTTAATGTGGTTGTGATTTTGAGGGGTTTCTGGCTTTCAAGTTCAGAGTTCTCTTAGCTTGGAATGGCCTAGTGCAGAGTCCAGCAGTCAAAGCTGCAGATATTGGATAGGTTTTCTAAAGGGGCTCAAAAAAAGGCTTTTTGCTGTCCTTATCAATGCAGAATTGCAGTTTCATTTTGTAACAGTCACTTTCTGAGCTTTCTGTTGACCAGTTGTTGGGTAAATTTTGCCTGGATCTGTATTGCTTGACCCCTTTGCATGAGATGATATTAGCTCTTGTCCCATTAGTCAGAGTTCAGCGGAGATGCAGACCATTTCTCAGAACATCATTGTCTGTCTCTCAGAAAGGTTATGAGTTTCGTGAAACCGGTCATGACATTCTTCCATCCACCCCCTCAGGTTCTACAGGGTAGTAAGGAGCTGCGAAATTTGACAAACTAGATAAATATATATCTTAAAGCAAAGCAGCTGTTCAACTTCCTCCTTCCCCCTCATGTGCAGTTCTGGGAGTACAGTATTCTCATTGCTATATTCCCACACTTCAGTGGTCAGTATCATCCTGACCTGCATCCTCTCTTCTTAGGACTATTTTTTACTGTTTATTTATTTTCTGGGTAAAAACGTCAGTTGATGCCTTACTTCAGAACAGACATCAGGGCAGTTTCCTTTCTTGTCTGTGATGAGACCAGACCCTCGGTGAACATGGAAAGCAAGCTGTAGCTCTCCAAAGTTTGATGATGTGCTTAAAGTGTTCCATTACAGGAATGTGCTCCATGTGTTCCACCCTAGCATAAGAGGAGCTGACCCCTCTGAGAGCATCTGAAACACTGGAGCACATTAACACGTCCCTGTCGGTGAATGTCAGGTGAATTTTACGAACTTAGGCTCTCTTCTGCAAGCATGTGTGGAGCAGCTACCTGCTGTCAAAGCTGCTGGCACAGCCTCTACTTTAGGACAACTTAACACTGAGTGCCTTTAACTGCCTTGTGGTGTTCAGATGCCCATCATTCTTCCAATCTGATGTAGGAAGAAAAGTGATCTTCTAGTTGCCAAGGAGTTGAAAAAGCATTCAGAAACAAAGGCTGTGTAATCAAACCAGAAGTGTTTATGAGAGTCTATGAGTGTGATACTCCAGTTCTGCTTGGCTGTAAATATTCAACATCACCCAAACTTTCCAGTGATTTAAACACATATGCCTTGTTTCCCACCTCTCCCACTCTATATTAGTATTCTTTTTATCCTTTTGAGAACAGATTAAAGTAAGCAAGTAGTGATATTTTGTTATGGTGTATTTACAAAGCAAACGCCCTTGTCTTCAGAAAGTGCAAGCAAGCAGAGTAGACAGTAGTTTGTGTAGGTATAGAAGTCCAGTATGGCTCTGTTTTGGGCTGCTGGAATCAGTGCAATTATTATTAAGGCTGTTTGGAGTATTGCTTTGAAACAAAAAATGTACACGAGCTGAGTTTGACTACAGTAGGTGAGCCATTTCTGGTCACAGTTACCTCTGAGTGTTCAAGAGGTTCTGGGGATTTGGCTCCATGGGCTTTTTTGAAAGTCCTTTCCACCAAGGTTTTTCTTGGTGGCTTTATTCTTTGTTTCTTTGGCTCCTTCTTGGGTATTAGCTTTCTTTTGGCTTTGCTGGGAATTAAAGCTCCTGCTCCTGCTTCTTGAATCATGTGCATCTATACCTTCCTAATTTTCTTACAGTTTTCACCTTTAAAAATTACTTTTGTTAGCTGGATAACTTATTTTCTGTTTAGGAATTTTCCATTCCTCTGACCTGCCTCTTTTCTTCCTACAGCAAAATAGGAAAGAATGGATTTCACCAAGATTTAACTTACATTTTATTTTAGGCCAAGGCTCTTTGTGCACTAGAATTCTTTCTCTCGCTGTCACTAAATTTCCTTATTTGGAGTAGGTATGCATAGGCTAGCATCCTTGTCTCCTAAATTCCAGGAATGTTTCTGGCAAAACAGTCTTGAAAACAAATACCTAGAAACTTCTGCAAACTCTTACATTAAATCACACTTTTTTATAAACTCAGTTTACATAATCCCATGCTTTATGTATGTTTTGCTACTGACGGAGTTAAATTCAAGTTAAGCATTATTTTCCAGAAACTTTAAACATCACAAAAGTGAGGTCCTGTAAGACAAATGTAAGCTAAAGTAAAACAACAGCCTTGTATAAGGGTAAGCAAATGTTATGGCATTTTGCTTCAGTAATTCATAGTTGCTTCATGAATTCTGAGCCAGAGTTACTGTACTGTCTCCAGTCTGTGGCCACCTTTATGTGGCAATGAATGCAAGTGAGTAGCACATACTTAGGATCCTCCTTCTAACATAGGCCATGGCTTGATAAACCAGCATTAGATGTCTGATTTCTTTCTGCATCCTCTGGAAAGCAAGTGGGAATCCTTAAGACCTGCAGTACTGATATTGGGCATAATATTTGCAGCTTCTCTCATCCCTCATGTGTATTTTGGCACAATAAAGTCTTGAACTATGTGGGATCTTCGTTTTTATCTGCAAATCCACAGTTAGAAAAAGGTCATGTCTGTCACCAAATCTAATGAAAACAATATGTTTCAGTGTTCTCAGTGAAACAAACTCTGGAAACTCCTTTCAGGTGACACGAGATGTTTTGTTTCTGTTTTAATGATAATTCTATGTTCTCTAAAACTATAACAATATGAGTTCTGTTGAATGGCAGATAAAAATGTTCCTTTTCTAAAAAGGTCAAAGCAATTCTTCAGCTATATCAAAATGTATTTTAGCTCTGAAAATGCCTTTCTGAAGCAAACTTTCTTTGAAACAAAGAAATTTCCACATAGTCATCCTTCTTTAATGAAATACCTCCTTGAAAATTTTTTAACAAGTTTAGTTAGTGCCTACAGAAATGTCCCAGTAATAGCTCATACTTCTTAGGCCTCTGGATGGGAGCTGTTTTCATCTCTAACTATATTCTCCTCAGGTTTGCACTCCTGGTTGTTTCAGTGATGAGAATAAAAATGTATTTTTTCCTTCAGGTTCATTTTTTGATACTGTTGTGTGATGTGCTACCAACAGTTTCACCCAGTCTGGACTAAAGGACCCCAGGTGGGATGTCCTCTGTGCAAATCAAGCAAGCATCTGTGTCAGATAAGCACAACCACAGGCCACATGGATAACCCAGAAATTTTCTGTACAGCAGCAAACACATCCAGAAGTTTAGAAACTAGGCTGGCAGCAGTCTTAAAGCATTTTGATGAGGAGCAGAAGAAAGTCAAGAATGGCTGTGGCTGTTAAGCCACTCTTCCAACAGGTTGGAAGCCTGGTTCCAAGGCAGGAAAAGGCTCAGCTACATGCACAAAAGAAAAGGGCAGAGTTAATTTGTAATTAGTAAGAGGGTTTTGTAGTGAAATTCACCATCTTCAGCTGAAGATTTAAGGTGCATTCTAAAGAGGCAAGGAAACTGAGGCATGACAGTATCCAGTTTGGAAAAGTATGGTGATTCTTGATATTGAAGTCTCTTGGTGGAAGTACAAAACAAATGCAGGGAAATCAATAGAGAAGAAGTAAATATGGAACTGAGAGTAGATCTACTCCAATGCAAGATTCTGAAAGAAAAGAAACCCCTTTAGACTTGATGTTTTACAGTAGTTGTCACATTTAAAAATTCCAGAAGAAAATTAGCAATCTTTCCTTACAGAAGAAAATGATGCAAAATTAGGACAATATTGTTAACCTGGACTGCCAGGCCTATGGATTTCTCACTCCCTTATTTCCAAGGGATTGACTCTAATACTTTTGATCAACTGTAGTATATCTAACAGATTATTCAATTTGCTATAGTGTAATGGTAGAAGCGGTAACTGTTTCTATAAATATTTTCTATATTTAATTGAAATTGGAAATGATGGACATGGCACTTTAGAAATTTAAATTGGTACTTTTAAAATGTAGCTGCAGAAGTAACCTTAGATGTCTGGTTTGAAATTGCTTCATTATAGAACTGTAAGGAAGGAACATGTAGAGAAACGGCAGATGAAATTATTGCATATGAACAATCACCCACACGCTTACAGATTCTCTACTTTAATTTCACTTTTCCTGTGTGCTGATGAGGTAGTTACTTTGTTTTGATCTTTGAAAGCTCATTAAGAACACTCATTAAGCCTCAGAATACTCAGTGAAGTATAGCTTCTGCTGTTACATGCAGGGTACAGTTCAATAACCTTTTCAGATTATAACAATTTGGAGGTAATCAGGAATAGTACCCCAGGGACAGAGTTACTGAAACATGGTATCGATAAAAACAAACATAGAGATGTCACACTGATGTGCTGTCTAGGCTGCCACCACTATCATATTTTAAGATGCTCAAAGTTAAACTTTGTCACAAAGAGATTGGAAACCAAATGAAAAGCACTGACACTTCAGCTGTACTTGTGCAGATGGGTTATTTTAACATCCTTCTTCTTCCTGCTCTTTTTTTCTTGTTAGGCTTGAATTCCTTTACACATTTATTCTTCATTAAATTGAAAATTTTACCTATGTTGTCCCCTCCTGCTCTCCGGGGAGGCAATCTTTTAGGCCCCTTACTAATCTCTGCCTAAACTTCCTGAATTTTTAATAATATGCCACATCACTGCTGCCAGCATCCTCAGATCCTTCCTACGAGACTTGGGATCTGTTGCTTTTGGACTGAAACAGGATAAAATATTGCATTTAAATGCATGACAGCTCATAGAGCACTTAGAAAACAACAAAAGTGGTAGTGCACAAGCAAGCTTTGGTTCTACTGAGGGACAAAGCTCATGCAAAATTCTGTAGGGTTAATTTCCTTGTTCTTCTGTTAAGGAAACTCATGCTCATCCTAAATGAGGAATGTAAAACTTTACATAAATTATTAGCTAAGAATTATCACCCGGAACTCTTCTTACACACAATAGACGCTTTCCTTTTAGTTCAGTCTTAGCTCTTCAGTCCACTGCTATCAATTCCTCATGAGGCATCAGTCTGTTTTCCCTATGATGCTCATTCTGCTGAGTGCTCTAATTTTCATCTGCTCTAATTTTCTTCATTTCATAGGTTTCATGTTTTTTTGTCTCATTCTGCAATTAAGATGGTTCCTGTCTTTGCCATCCTTTCTCCTCCCTGCTTCCTCCCTTCTCCAAATATGCTCAACAGCTGTTTGCTTTCTGTGTCGCACATTTGATTCTCTGACTCATGTATCAATAAAAAAAACCTGCCACAGATGAATGGGAGCAAAGCTGAGATGTCTCTCAAAATGACTGCTTTTAAAAGTCTGCTTGCTTCATTACACCTATGTCACCTGGAGGGTGTGACAAGTCATCTGTGACAAGACTTCTGAAGATTTGGGCAGTTCAGTGACTCAAGGAAGTCAGGAAGCAAAGGCATTGGGAATTTCTGTCTGCTGTAGCCTAGGGGGACTCAGAGAGAGGCTGCTCAATCATGGTCCACGGGCTGGGCAAGGAAGGAGGGAGTCTCCTCCTCTGTTAGCAATCCTGTGTTGTCAGAACAGGGAATTGAGTGAAATGGAGGCTTAACAGGGACTCTGTCAGCTGAGCACAAGGTTTACTGAGTCTTCTAGCTAAACTGTGAGGAGTCTCCCTTTTCAGCAATATTGAACAGAAGCCTAAAACATCAGCTGAGGTTTTATCTCTGATTTAGCCTTTCAAAAGATCTATTCTGTTAATCTGGAGCAGGTGTATCTCAGAGAATTGTTGCTGGGGCTCCATTTTATCTTTGAGCCAGCAGCACTCAGAACCTGAAGCCACATGAGTCACCCAAGGAAGAAGGAGCTGTGGCAGAGCTGGGCTTGAGCAGGAAGAGACCATCACAGGACATCTCTATCTGATGTAGATAGACTTTCCTTAGCATTAACCTTAACCTTAACCAGAAGACTTGCTAGACTAGTGGCATGATGCCACAAGAATTATCTTACGTATTTTTAGGCATTACCCAAGGGCAGTGAATAAAAGGTTGCTGTATAGCTGTGAATCAATGAATTAGAAAAAAAAAAAATTGTTTTGATATTTTTACAAGCATAATATTATTATTTTACCACTGCTAATTACTTTTTCAATTTGGAATAATAAACAATTAATTTAAAAATAATTATATTCAACCTCTGCTATAATGGAATTAACTTTTCTTAATTGCCAAAAGAAATAGAATTTTGGTAGCCAGCATGGCTTTTGAGGGGAATGAGAGATCATCAAAATAAATTAAATTAGGAGTGCAATTGGGAAAATGAAGGCTTTTCACCATACAGGTAATTTCAATAGTCAACATATTATTTGAGGATATTCTGTTTCAGCTTCAGAATAATCTAAGTCTTTAATATTGAATCAATTCCACATTAAACCAGGTTTTCCTGGATGTTTGAGTTATTGTGTTTCCAGTTATTAGATTGCATCTTTACATGACCTCTACCTTGAGATGACCGTTCCTTAATTTAGCATGTCAGTGTCAGAGAGGATTATGTTGCACCACAGAAGGCCATTTAGAAGAGGAGTCTGATTCACTCCAGATGGGCTAATCTAGAGAGATAAAGTATAACTTCATCAAGCAATTCAAACTGGAACTTTGTTGAAATATCAGTAGTGGCAAAGGTTGAAGGCCCATCTTTCCCTGTACCACACAAACATAAAATGTTTTGGGCTGGAAGAGACCTTAAGATCATCTAGCTCCAAAACCCCTACCATGGGTTGGGAACCCTTCATGAGGTCAGGTTACTTAGAGCCCCATTCAGCCCAGTCTTGAATACCTCCAGGCACAGGGAGTCCCCTGCCTTTCTGGACAGCCTGTTCCTGTACCTCAACATTCTTACAGCCAAGAATTTCTTCCTGATATTTAATCCAATCCTACCCTCCTTCAGCTTCAGCTTCTCCTGTGTCCTTCCTATCCCTACATGCCTTTTGCTGGTCTTTTTGTAAGCCCTGCTTAAATACTGGAAGGTGCTATAAAGTTCTCCCTGAAGCCTTCCTTTCCCCAGTCTGAACACCCCTATTCTCTCAGTCTTACACAAGGGAAGTTCTCCAGCCCTGTGATCAGCTTAGTGGCTCTCCTCTTCAGCCATTCCAACAGGTCCAGGTCTTTCTTGTGTGGAGGACCCCAGAGCTGGAAACAGCACTCTGGGTGGGGTCTCATCAGAGCAGAATAGAGGGGGAGAATCCTCTCCCTTGCCCTGCTGGCCATGCTGTTTCTGATACAGCCCAGGATGCCATTGGCTTCCTGGGCAGCAAGTGCACATTGTGGACTCATACTGAGCTTTTCATCCTCAAACACCAAGTCTATGCTGCCAGGCTTAGTCTCAACCCATTCTCTGCCAGCCTGTATTTGTTCTTGGGACTGTGCCAACCCAGGTGCAGGATCTCACACTTTCCCTTGTTAAACTTTATAAGCTTTGCACAGTCTCATCTCTCAGGCCTGTCAACATCCCTTTGGATGGAATCCCTTCCCTCCAGTGTGTCAACAGCATCTCACCACCTGTTGTCATTGGTAATTTGCTGAGGTTGAATTCAATCCCACTGTCCAAATTGCTGGCAAATGTGTTGAAAAGAGCTGGTCTCGATACTGATCCCTGGGGAATGATACACATCACTGGTCTCCAATTGGACAGAGAGCTGTTGACTGCAACTCTTTGAGTGTGACCATCCACCCACCTTTTCATCCACCCATCAAATCTGTGTTTCTTTAATTTAAAGGCAATGATGTCATGCAGAACAGTGTCAAATGCTTTCACAAGTCCAGGTAGGTGACATCTGTTGCACTTCCCTCATCCACTACTGCTGTAACCCCATCACAGAAAGCAAATTTTGTCAGGCATGATTTACCTTCAGTTAAATCACATTGGTTGTTGCCAACCACCTTCTTATTTCCTATGTACCTTAGTGTAGAAAGATCTGATCCTAGATCCTGCCAGACACTGAGGTGAGACTGACTGGTCCTGAGTCTTCCTTATCTCATCTTGTAAAAATGGGGGATATGTTTCCTCTTTTCCAGTCCATAGGAACTTCCCCATGACTTCTTAAGCATGGCAGAGAGTGGCTTAGTCTCTTCTTTGGCCAGCTCCCTCAGGACCCACAGATGTCTCTCCTTGCACTTGTTTACTTTCAGGTTCCTTACATGTTCTTCATCTCCCAATCCCTGGTTTCAACTTCTGTGACTTGAGCAGTGTAGCTGAACACACGCTGGTAAAACCCTGAGGCAAAAAAATCATGGACTACCTTGGCGTTCTCCATGTCCTGTGTACCCTGGTCTCCTATACCCTTTTGGAGAGGAACATATTTTCCCTGGTCTTTCTTTTATCATTGATACACCCAAGAAATTTTTTTGTTAGTCTTGATATCCTTGGCCAGGTTTACTTCTGCCAGTGCTTTAGCTTTTCTAATAATCTTTCTGATATTTGGGCTATTTTTCTGTATTTGTCACAGGATACATGTTCCTTCTTTCAGGAAAGGTCCCTACCTTTCCCTCCTGTTTGTCCAGGACCTCCTTTGTTTGTTTATGCGAGCTTCCTGGACTTCTTCCCTGATTTCTTCTTTGTAGAGATACATTGTTTCTGAGCTTGAAGGAGAGAGTCCTTGAACATCATCCGGTTCTCTTGGGTTCCTCTTTCTTCCAGGACACTATCCCACGGCACTCTACCAGGGAGACCCTTGAAGTCTGCTCTCCTGGAGTCCAGGGTAATGAGTTCTCTGTGCTCTTCTCACTGCCCTAAGGATCTCAAACTCCACCATTTCATGATCACCCCAGTCCAGGCTGTGCTTGAGCTTCACGTTCTCCACCAGCCCTCCTTGTTGGTTATAAAAAGGTCCAGCCCAACACCTTTCCCCACTGGCTCCTCTATCCACTTGGCAGAGTAAATTGTTTTCAACATGTTCCAAGAACCCCTTGGATTGTCTATGTCTGGCTGTGTTGTCCCTCCAACAGACACTGGGGTGGTTGAAGACCTCTATGGATATGTGGATACGGGACCACTCCTCTCTACGTGTAGAAGATCTCCTCGGCTTGATCCTTCAGTTCAGACAGCCTCAGAGACCTACTGTAGAATCACTTGTCCCTGCTCTCCCTTTAGTCCTGACCCAAAAGCTCTCATTTAGCTCCTCATCTATCCTCAGATGGAGTTCCATGCACTCAGTTATTATAGAGGGCATCACCACTTTCTCATCTTCCCTGCCTGTCCCTCCTAAAGAGCCCATATCTTTCCATTCCAACACTCCATGAGTTTCTGTGATGCCAATAAGATCAGAGCCCTGCAGGTATGTGCAAGTTTCTAGTTCCTCCTGGTTATTCCCTGAGCTGAGTGCATTATGACTTTCTGTCTGGAGTGTCTGGAATTCCTTGGTGCTGTGGTTCAGGTGTTTTCCTCTGGACCTGCATAACTTCTCCAGACTGTGGACATCTCTTGCTGTCTCTGGCTCACTGATATGAGTAGATGGCCTGTCACCCCATGCCTTATCACTGTTAAACCTGGTGATATCCCCTCGACCATCATATCTCATTTAAAGCCCCAGAAACAAGTCTTGGCCAAAGATGATTTTTCCCTTTTGAGACAGGTGAATCCTTTCTGAACTCAGCAACTCTGGTGCCAGGTAGGCCATCCCATTAGCAAATAACACAAAATTTTAGTGGCTACACAGGTCACAAGGTCATTTATTAGTAGATTGAGTCCACCTGTTTTCTGTCTATGTTGTCACCTGCACCTGGAAGAACAGAAATAGGAATAACCTGAGGTTCTTATTCCCTCAAAAACTGTCCCAGTGCCTTGAAGTCTCTTTTGATCACCTTTGGACTATGTCTCGCATTTTTGTGGCTGTGCATATGGAGGTAATTGCTGGAAAAAGGAAAATTCCATAAATCTGAATCTTAGTTTCCCATCTCAGCTTTGGTGGAAAGGTGTCTGAGAAGGATGCAGAGATAAAACAAGCACAGATAATGCTTCCCCATAATGTTCTAACTTCCAATGCACTCCAAGATAAGTCTGTGCTGAAATAGATGTAGAATTTCCTGAACCA
This sequence comes from Sterrhoptilus dennistouni, assembly GCA_013397095.1. NCBI lineage: Eukaryota > Metazoa > Chordata > Aves > Passeriformes > Zosteropidae > Sterrhoptilus > Sterrhoptilus dennistouni. Next base: position 23,508 of record VWZU01008047.1, on the reverse strand, counting down.
GACAGGTTTTCTGTTTGGGTCAGAATGATACATATCAATTTTTCATGTAAAAACACATCTGTTACAAGCTTTGTCTTACCCACCTCCTTCTGCAAGCAGTTTTTCTGGCAATGAATGAGAAATTCAGTTTAATATTGGACAGTTTTAAAAGAAATGTTTTGCCTCTTTCCAGTTCTTCCAGAATATGCTGTGTTTGTTCAAATCAACTGAGCTATATAAACTAAATGCCTATTTTTAGTTTTGTTTTTCTTTTTTTTCTTTTTAAGATTGAATTTTATTCTGTGTGGAAATAGAAAAAGAATCTCCAGTAAAGAAAAATCTTAGTTATTTGCTATCTTGCTCTTGAAGACACTCCCAAAAGAGAGAGAGGAGTGATTTTTCAGTAACCAATTCTGAGTTTCAAATAATAAATCAATAATCCTTGAGCAAGATTGAAGTCATTTTGTTCTTTGTTATGCTGGTTTGTCACAACTTGTTAGGAGGATTTATTTCCCTTTGGGACCATGACACTGCTGCCATGACAACAGTAATTCACAAAGCCAGATTCATCCCGTGATATGTAAAATTATGAAAACTGTCTAGGATGTTGCTAAGTATTATATATTTTCTTTTCTTTTGTTAGCAATTTTACTTGGTGGGTGGATAATAACACCACCAAGTTTGGAAGCTTTCAGATGCCTATTTGCCTATTTCATTCTATATGGAATCTTTCTTGCAGAAAGTTCCAAATCTAATACAAAACCTGTTTTGCACATGATAAGCCCTTGGTAAGATGAAACAGCATTAGCAGAGGTCCAGGTAATTCAACCAAATAGGTTTATGTGTGTGATCTTCATAGCTATTTTTTATGACTCAAGGTAATTTTCTATTACATTTTGGGCAGAAAGGGAATGTTAGCACAATCTATTCACTACCATATGCTTGTTCTCAGGCTATATGACAAATAGAGTCTATTTCCCAGGCATTACAAGGGGCTTTCAGCAGTAAGAAAAGTCTGTTTTGAGCTCAGGAAGCATTAAAACAGTTCTCATCCAAGTTTTCTTTCTGCAGGAGAAATACTGCAATTTCCAGTGCAAGCCTGTATCAGCTTGATAAGTAATGGTGATTTTGTCAAGCCTTAGCTATCATATCTCTAATTTGTCAAAGCAGAATAAGCATGATCTCCTCGCATTTCATCTGTTCTCATTTTCCACTTAATGATTTTTTCCCAAAAAAGTGTTTGTTAAGTGACACTTAGCAGTGCTGGCACTGTTTCCCAAATAATTTAAAAAGTAAAACAAAGGAAAAAAGTCCATTCCTATTTCCAAAGTATTTTATAAGGATTAATTTCACCTTCCAGTGTCTTGTGCAAGATCAACAGCTGAAAGAAATGGAGTCACTGGTTTTCTGCTCTCCAGTTTCCACATCTTGCCTGCCACAGTGATATGGAAAATCTTTAACTTTCTCCTTCCATTACTCTATATCAGGTTGTTTGGCTTCTGAGCAGGTAGCCTTGTGTAGCTTTGGGAGTGGTTAATTGGCTGGTGGTAACACAATTGGCTGGTTACTGAGCATCCTTACTGATCAGAGAGAACTGAGAACTGAGCTGAATGGTATTTTTTCAGCAGGGTGGGTTGGCCATTGTCCTCAGTCAGACCGTGTTCAAATTAAAAGTGCGTTTGTGCTCTCTTGCTCAAAATCCCCCAGTGGTACTTTGACAGGCTGCTATTAGGTCTGCAAGCTGCATGCCTGGAGTTTTAAACTCCCTAGGATTTTAGATCAGCCCCATAGCTATGAAATCTACAGGGTCCACTTACCCCTTTTCCTCTGTAAGTGGAGTCTGCTACATCCCTTACTCAAGTGGGACTAGTGGCAGTGAGCATTGTGCAGTTCTGAAAAATGCCTGTGTGAGGATAGGTGATCCCACTAAGATTGTTCTGGTTTCTGTTTTTCAGGAGCAGTAGACTGTTAAATGAAATGAAGACTTTACACCGAACTAGAGTGATTAATTTTAAAAAAATTAGGTTAATTTTAGACTGGATAAATCAATGACATATAAGTCTGCCATTTCTTATAGCTGTAGAAATTTCTGTGTACTCTTTGGACTTTGAATAAGTTCCTTTTAAATTTTCAGGTCTTCCATGGTGTGTGGAACATTTCTAAAACATAACATTCTTCTTTGACCTCCTCAGTTTCTGCAATTTTGTTTTTTTTCTCCCTCCATTTGCCTGTGCCCATTTTCTACTCTTTTATGAATAGATTTCAGTCCCTTCAGGAAAATCCTACTGCACTCCTCCTTCTGTCCCTCTCCATCCTTACAGGCAAGACAGAACGAATCTGGTTCCATAGATTACAGGTTTTTGGCTTTTCTGTGTTGGGCCATCCCACAGGCCATTAGGAATGAGTATCCCATGTTTCCATCTTACAGAATTTTGCAGTCTTTGCTATCTAAGCAAAGATAGACGGATAGATAGCAAAATTGTGTATATCTTGTGACTGGTATTCAGTATTGCAGTAACTTCCTTAAATCAATCATAATTAACAGACTGTTGTAAGATAAAGTTCCACAATAATTCTGGAGGTGCTATAGAAATCAAAATTAGAAGACTTTGGATTTCATATCCATCCTTAGAACATATGCTTATTTCAATTTTATCTTAAATATTTACTGTTACCTTACTTCTGCTTATAAATATTTTTCTCTGTGTGTGGTCATGCTGACAGTAAATTAATGTGGTGTCTTCCATAATGCAGATCTAGAAGTGCTCCAAGTGAGATTCCCTGGACTACAATCTGTGGCTATTTACTGTGGATGTCTTTGAAAAACTTTCTCAAATCTGAGCTGTAATTTTTAATTATTTTTTTAACTGTTAGAAACTTGTTTATCACTTCAACTCCTCACCCAATCTCTTGGATACCTGTGCTGCCTTCTAAAATTTGGCTTTGATCTAACCTCCATGTCCCCTGCCTGTGGATAGCACAGCAATCAATCTTCCCCCTCATCCTTTATAAAGCTGGTACAACAGTGGCAGCATCAAAGGTTAGTGTTGAGACTCGCCTACTGAAAAGGAAAAAGTTGGACTTGCTGTTGAGAGTATAACTAATATCAAATAAAATATCTCCCCATCCCCTTATATTGTATGTTTATATGAGAGTGCCCTCTTCCCTTGTTCCTTTTTGTAATTTTCCCCTTTCATTTTCCAGGGGAAGAGAGAAAAAGGTTAACATTTCATTTGAATAAAAATTACTTTGTTACATTAGAAACACTGGGAATAGTCTCATTTCTCAACCAATTCCAGTCATAGCTTTATTCTTTGCTTTTTCAATTACCATAATGGCTTGGGGTAGGACATTTCTTTCTCAAATCCTTTACCTACAATTTCTGCCATATTCACAAGCTGTTTTATGGCACTTTTGAAAGGCTCAGTGAGCTCAGACTCTCTGAAAATTGAATTTAGGACTTCAGAGGCAGTGAATATTTAAGACAATTGTTAACTGTAACTAATATGGTTATATGACAGTCCCCACTTGTTTGTATCCTTCTAGGGAATCGTATTCAAATTCATTAATTTGCATTCAACAATGAATATTGAGCATTGCCACTACTTAATACATGACTTGTTGCCTTGTATAACCTCCACTGCTGTATTAGTGTATTATTTTTCAGCTAATTATTTTTTTTACTTTAGTGCCATCTATGACTATTGTCCTCACATTATTAACATGGAAAGACAGAGATCTGCTGGTTTGTTTGTTTTGGTTTTTTTTTAATTTGTGAAGGAAGGGAGAATTGTAAGAATCATCATTGATGGAAGAGAAAGTGGATAAAAATAAATCAATAATATATATAAAAAAGAGTTTTTTCAAAGAAATTCTAGAGAAAAGAGTAATTTTAAAACCCATATCTGTCTCCTTTCTTCCTACCTCCTGTCTGGACATAGCAATGTGATGATTTTGTAGCAAGGAGAACAGAACATTTGTAAAACTTAGGAAGCACATATTAAAAAAGCATATTTTTTATTAAAAAATTGAATTAATATATTTTTGCTGGATTATGTGTTAGACACAACTGCTTGAACTGAAGTTCTACCTCTAAGTTCAACTTATACTGGTGGGGTTTAAGACCTTTGCCCACTGAAGTACCATTTGGATTGAATATCAAAATCCAGTGCTCATTATTTGAATATGAAATACCAGTAGTTTGGTAGGACAATTCAGGCTTTTGGAGAAGTTACTGTACAGCTCAGTGCAAGTATGGGAAGGATAAAAGTTCATGATATTTCCTTCCATGGCAATGTTCTTTTGTTGTAAAACTATGTAACATGAGGCCAGAAAGACACTTCAGAATGCAACTTCGTTAGAGATCTGAAACTTAAAGAGTTTAATCTATACATTGAAAAATCATCCATTAAGAATGTTGAATTAGAAGAGTCAAATAATGTTCAGATTAATTTGTTTTAAAAATATAGAAGAAATCATAGAACAGTGAAATTATAGCTGTACTCAGTTCCACTGGTTGATGTGCCATGAGTTTGATATATGTATTCAGAAAATGTACAGAATGCTGTTTACTTTTGAATTTAGCTTGGTAAGGACTGCATTTTTATCCTTATATCTGGTACTTGTTTTCAATCAGTAGAAGAACATGTATGTCTAGATAAAATCATAATGAGGTCTGAAATGCATCATGAAATATGTCAACATGCACATTAGTGGATTTTAACTGTGTTTCATGAATAGTCTTTAGTTGCTGCATCCCACTGAGAACTTTTATCACTTAAGATGTCATAAAGGACGTAAGTCAGCAATTTTGAATCAGAACAGAGAAACTCCAATTCCAACTCCATTGCCTATTTTTAAGAAAATTTTTTAAAAATATATTTATTTATTTATTTATCTATTTAGTATTTTATTTTATTTACAAGCTAAAGTTATTCTGATACTTTTCTAAAATTGAGCTGTCTTTTAAACACAAAAACTGCTGAAAATTTTTGCTGGAAAGATGGATTTATTAATCTCTACTTGTTTTATTAAAATATTTTAGTTGGATGGATGGTTTTAAACTGTATTACTTTCATTACACTCTTCATAGGAATGGATATCAGTATCAGCTCACATTGAAAAGTAGGTGCACAAGGAATATCTTAACCATATCATGTGTGTGGGGACGGCATAGGTGTTTTCTATAAGAGAAGATAGAAGCTATTGAACTGCCAGAGGAATTAACTTATTTATTTCCCTGAAGTCTCAGCTCAGATTTCATTAAATATTTGAGCTTCTAAGGTGCTGGTGTATATTGGATTTTGAGAGAAGAACATGGAAGATAGTCTGGGGCAAGTCTGTCCCACGCAGGTCATCTTCAGCTGCTCAACTTGACAGAATCAGACACAGATTCAGAGCCATTAAATTAAGAAGTTTAAATGAATAAATAAAATTTCTTAATAGAACAACTCTTTACCTTTAGAACTGGGTTTCTAACTGTATTACATCGAAGTTACTAACCAGGACCTGTCAGCACAGGACTCTGCTACATTTTGTGCTGAACTCTTGGTGAAATTGATTTGAATTATCACTCTTAAGATTACTAGATCATCATGAAAAGCTTTCTTTTCCCCTGATGTTGTATTATCACTATTTTTTAAAGTTAGTACAACAGAAGAAATCGTGGAGGTAGTGTTTTACTGTGCTGTTTTCATACATGTAATCTTATTTGCATGGAACAATTTGTACCTGTTACTTTCTCTTTAAGAAATACAGTTTTGCTTTGGAACATTAGAGTGGTAATAGGTCCAGGGAACAGTGTTTAAGAAGTGGAGGAGAAATAAGCTAAAAAGGTTTTAATCAACCAACAGTTAGCACTATCATCTTGCAAAAACCCATGAAGTTGAGTACAAAACATAAAGGCTCTCTCAGCTGGGGTGGCTACCTCCTTGTGTTTTCATTACTTCAGACTTGACATGAGCATAGTGCAGTACTGAATGGCTGCTGAGATACTTGCTGGGCATCTGATTTTCTTCTATTTGTCTGCCTTGTCTCAATGCAGTTGTGGTTCCCATTCTTCCTGGCATGGTCCTGAAGGTCAGTGGTCAGAGGCATGAGTACCTAGGATACTGTGAAAATTCTTTATTAGGTGCTTCTTAGTCATTAAAGACCACATCAAACTCTTCTGTTCTAGTGTGAGAAGGATCTGATATAGGATTCTGATCTAGGTTGAGAAGGATCACAGATTTAAATGTAAGAGCCATGAGATATGCACATACGGATACAAGCACTCTGGGCTAATATAGGCTAATCCAACCATTCCTAGAGGTATCTGCACTTGAACATGCATTTTTTAGGACCTCTCTCTCATCATTCTTCCGTTTGATGAAGTATGGTGTTACTTGTGCAATGATATCTGATAGCATAATTTCATGGCTGACAAAGGAGTAAGGAAAAGAGCAAACACAATTCTATATAAAGTACTTCATTTGCTGTTGAGTAAATGTCATATAAGGGAAACTAATCTTGATAAAGATAGTAAAGTTATCTCTCCATTTATCGTCTTAATTTGAAATTATAGAATTTATCTGTGAAAAAGCAGAAAAATTTCAGCTTTAAACTTGAAGTATTTTATGAAGTTTCACCTAGGTAATGATAATGTCAATGGAGGAGGATAATGTTCTGGAGGAGTAAAAATCTTTCTTAAATAGTCTCCAGTTTTAATGGTGCAAATGTATGTTCAGTTTTTAGTTCAACAGATTATGAAAGGTGATTTTGTGGAATCTATTAAGAACTCCAGGAATAAAAATAATCAATATTAAGTTTTTCCTGCTGTTTTATTCTTCTTTTGCTTTTTACTCATTATGTCTTTTCTATCTTGTCTCCTGTGCAAGTGGTGCTACCTGTTAACTATAAAAGTCTCACCCTAAAACTCTTCTGACTGCTGTATCCTATAATTGACAGTGGCCTGAAGCAGATGTTTACAGAGGAGTACAAGAGAGCATGTACAGAACAATGCTTTTTCTGACATTGACTCCCAGCTTCTGATACAGAGATATGCATTGCAAATTAAGCTAGGAGTTTGTAATCCAAATAACTGATTTGTTTTGGGTTCATTCCAGAAAAGGGCAAACAAGGAAAATCATAAATGAGTAGATTTTTCCAATTCTAAATATAAAACTGTCCCCACCTCTTGATGAATAAAGGACTGTTGCTTTGCAGGCAGTATTAACTAGTCCTTAATATGATGTGAATATCCTTTCACTTCATAATGTGTTTCGGTAAGACAATACCTTCAGGAGAATAGAGGGTTTTTCAATAAAACATCAAATATATATATATATATATATATAGATATATTTAAGAGTAAACTCTGTTTTAGTGCTTTATGGGTTGCAGAATAACTTCCCAGTTGCTTCATGTAATTAGAATTTTGAAGCGGTATGAAAAACAGAGTCTTTATTTCTGATGGATGAAAGTAACATAATTTGTTATACTATACTTACTAAAATATAGAATTTCATGCTGCTTTCTAATTCATGCTAATTTTTTCTGCAGTTGTATTTAGAATACAATTAAACATGGAGAGTTTTGAGACTTATTATACATATTTCTTCCCAAAACTTCTAAGAAAATGGCTAAGATACACTTGGGTTAACAGCTTGAAAAAAATACCTGTGTTCCAAACAGGTATAACAGCAATTTTTGAGATATTCTGCCATAGCACTATGCCTGCAGCATATCGTCAGTGGAACTGTGTAATTGTTTTCCGTGTGTCCTCAAATAGTTCCTATGATATCAGCTTTGCGGGCATATTCACTTGAAAATCAATAAAATTCTTGCTAAGGGCAGAAGTCCTTGCAATTAATACCTATAGGTATTTTTTTTTTTTCCCTTATGAATTTGTTAGTAGCTAGTTTAAAAATTGGTTTCAAAATCCATGCATGTAGTAACCTGTGCATGCTCTCATTTTTCATATAACCTTCTTTATCTTTGTAGCTTCTAGGTTTGCCTGGACAAGTAGCATGGAATAATCTCAGCTTTGGGGATTCTGATGATCACCTTTAGCTCAAAGAATTCAGATGGCTAAACTCATGACGAAATGTAAACTTCAGGGTCTAGTTTCCAAGTTCTCTTTTTATTTTTTTTACATCACTTCTAAGTCTCACCACATATACACACACATACACACCTTGTCTCCCTCATCCCCACCCTCCATCTCCAGTCTTTGACAAAGAACAGATTTTAAAGAGATTTATAATTCTGTTCAGTCCTTGGCCTTCAGCGGTCTTGTATGAAAATAAGTTGGCCTTTTTGCCTGCTAGCTAATTTGTGTCAACTATAAAATCAGAGGATGATGAACTAGATTAAAGTATTCCGTACATTCCCCAGAGGCCACCAAACAGCTTTTATATGATAGTATAAGAGATGTGAAAAACTATGCAGAATTAGACCCTAAAGCCAAGTGACGTATAACAATTTTTTTATTATGTGACCATTTATCCACCTACTTCTCCAAAAACCCTAACACCCCACTTCTCCCCAGAACAGAATGACAATACAATAGCACAAGGAAGAAAGATGTAGGAGTACAATTAGTTTACTTATATATAATAATACTTAACATTGACTTTTTTTTAGCTGTCGTGCTATCACTTTTTATGTCTAAAGTATTTCAGTATTTATTATATTTATGGACTTTTACTAATTTGTTTTTTAAAGGAAATATTTTATATTGTACTTCTGAGGGATGGTTAAGCTAAATGAAAACCATGGCTTATTTTCTGAGACTCTTGTTTAATGTCTCCTGCATATGAGTATGACAACCTTCTTCAGGCAGCTGCTAGCTAATGTCACAGTAAAGTAGCCCTGAATTTTCAGTCCAGTCCTCAGCACTGGAGGGTTACATCTACTGATGTTCCTCTTATCTGACCTGACATATGTCAAACAAACAAGCCAGCTCTAGGGCATTGATTTCCTAGGGGAGAATAAGGAGCATGCATGTGGCTGTGGTGTGTGATGATGACTTTCTGCTGCAGCTGCAGGCTCTGTCCCAGTTTGCTCCTGGCTGGAGTAAGGGTTTCTGTGCCAGCAGGCTCAGTAACTGCTGAAGCCAAGAGGAAACCTCCCAAATGACTAGCAAGCCTATTTGTGTGAGAACCACTCAAATAGAAGGAAACTAATTTTAAGCATGTATTTCTAAGCTAAAGTAGTAGTATTTCTGTACTATGAAACAGCACTTGGTAAGTAGCATCAAATTATCTTCTCCTGAAGTGGTGACAATAATTACTCTTGTTTACTGATTCTGTTTTATAACTGTATGTATGTCTTGCTGTAGAGAAGCTACTTAAGTGAAGTTACTTTCTTATCACACACTCTAAGTCGACATTCATGTGATTTTGTGCTGGTAAGAATAAAGAATAAAGACCATACTTTTATTTTTTCATAGCAATTGGTAGAAGAGGAACAAGAAGTCCTCTAATGGTTTCTAGTGCCTGCAGATTCATCTTATTTTTCTCCCTCTAGAGAAGGCAAAATTGTTCTCAGTAAAAAGGGGAGAACATATGATTATTCATTATTTCTCCGCATGTACTTTCAGTTTTGACTGAATGCTCTAACCAAAGGCTAACGGAAATTCTAGTTTTCTATTCACCTGCTGAATCACTGAGCCTGAGACTGAGATCAAGGGTGTGAAGTTCAACAAGCCAAGTGTTAGGTCCTTCACTTCAGTCACGACAACCCCAGGCAGTGCCACAGGGTGGAAAGCTGCCCAGTGGAAAAGGACCTGGGGGTGCTGGTGACAGTGACTGAACATGAGGCAGGGTGTGCCCAGGGGGCCAAGAAGGCCAGTGGCATCCTGGCCTGGATCAGCAATGGTGTGGGCAGCAGGAGCAGGGCAGGGATTGTCCCCCTGTGCTGGGCACTGCTGAGGCCACACCTGGAGTGCTGTGTCCAGTTCTGGGCCCTCACTGCAAGAAAGACACTGAGGGGCTGGAGAGAGTCCAGAGAAGGGCAATGGGGCTGGGGAAGGGTCTGGAGCGCCAGTCCTGGGAGGAGCAGCTGAGGGAGCTGGGGGTGTTTATCCTGGGGGAAAGAAGGCTCAGGGGTGACCTTATCACTCTCCACAACAACCTGAAAGGAGGCTGTGGGCAGGTGGGGTTGGTCTCTTCTCTCATGCAATCTGTGGCAGAACAAGAGGAAATCGCCTCAATCTGCACCAGGAGAGGTTGAGTTTGGACATTAAGAAGAATTCCTTCACAGAAAAGAGTTGTTAAGCTTTGGAATGAGCTGCCCAGGGAGGTGGTGGATTCACCATCTGTGCAAGTGTTCAGGCAATGACTGGATGTGGCACTAAGTGCCATGGTTTACTTGACATTGTGGCGATCAGTTTAGACTTGATTGTAGATGTCTTTTCCAAAATGATTCTGTGATTCTGTGAAAACTCTGAGGGGTACTACTTAAGTCATCATGTAGGCCCTTCAACCTGATGTCAGCTCACTGCAACCTGTTGGACATTCTTTTAGCAGCCAATCTGTAACAGATGCAAGCAATTAGACATTACAGAGTGTTGAAATAGTGTCTGTTGTAGTTCTACACCATGGACCACAAGGCACATGGGAGAAAACCAAGTCAGGTAAGGTAGTGAAGTGCTGGTAGGAGATAGCATTGATATGTATAATGCCATGATATTTATGCAATGATGTATTTTAGTCAGTCTGGTAAGGTGGGAAGAAAGGGCTGGCATTTCTCATTTCACTGAGACCCCTGCAGTAGCAAAGTTAGTCTTGTTAATGTAACAGATCTAGGTTAATGCCCCTTTTATTCCTAAAGGATTTTACAGTTTATATGAAAATTTCTTCTGTCTCTCTAGTTTAGTTTACATGTGTTACTAATGATTTTATATAAATTGTGACTTTTCTGCTGTATTATAAAATAACTCACTATAAATGAGTTGATTCGGCAATCCAGGACTTCTCTGGAACACTGCTTATGTGTGTTTAATATTATTGAGATGACTTTCAACACTTGTTTAAAATCTATTTTTCTATCTTTTCTGGCATCCTTTTTTTTTTACCCTGACTCTTCATTAATTTTCTCATGCTTCAAATGTGGACTTGCTAGCCTGGTGATTGCAGGCCTTATTTTCTTGCTCAGTGGGCCTGAAGCACCATAATCTTTCTGTATCCATTAGATCAAGAGTATTAAATATTTCCTATGAATACTGATTGAAAATGTGCTGTGTCAAGTGCTCTCTTGACTTCTATAAAATCAGCACTACTGTTCCTGAATATTCACTGTGATAAATATACCAGTCACTTGCTTTTATTTCAGCTTTTTGCTTTTGATTAACTTGTATATTTTAATACATTCAAAGCAAGCATTCTGTGTTAATATCTATATTAGGGTTATGTATTTTCAAAGTGTGTATAAAAATGTTTGTGAATTTACAAAATTAAAAGAAAGATGACACTTTTTTATAACTTTACTGCAATGCAGCATCATTTTGGCTGTAAATACTTTGAACTGTTTATAAATAAGGATATAAAAATTGCAAAGTGTGCACTCCTTTAAAAAACTTACATAGCAGGACAATAAGAAGAATTAAACTAACTTTAGTTTACTAACCATAGTATATGTCTGGAAATTACTTGTCACATCCAAGAAAGGTGGCTATTTTCAAATGTATTGGTATTGGGGAGGGGGGAAGCAGGTGACCACAGGGATGGAGAAGGGGGCAGAAATCCTGTTGGTTTTCAGCCAGCTAACATTTGAAGCATTGATGTAATCAGCAGAATAAACATTAATTTTGTAGACAAGAGGTATATTATATCATATAGACTTCAGAAAATTAGCTCTAGCAATTTAGCCTTCTTGTGAAATGATTTTAAGTCAAGGTGAAGTATCTCAATTTTTGAAAAAGCCAGCAAAGAAGAGAATGGCACCAATTCAGACTCATTTTTCCTCAGTGAAAGGAAGTAATCATTCAACCAGTCTTTGCTAAGAAAATGGAGGAAGCACTAAGCTGTCAGAAACCAGAAAATGCTGCAACTTTGAAAAGAAATGCTATTGATCAGAAAAATACAGCTACAGTGGTATAGGTTACTGTTAAACAGCATTCCTTCTTACTACTTTGTTCTACACTATTTCCAAGCTATTTTCACACTGACTGATTGGTTTCAGAGTGAGATTTTTCCACTGTGTGGCTGCAGAAGAAATGCTTGTGTTAGAAAACATCTTGCAAAAGAATAAGAAGTTTTTGAATTGGAAAATAAAAAAAAGAATTGTTTCCCGCCTCCTGACCAAAATATCAAGAAAAATATTTTTATGGATTCTCATGATCAGAGTAATTGAAATGAATCAGTATTTTGAGACAGACATTATTAAATAATGCAAAATCAGTTGAAAATGAGACAGAACTACACAATTGCATTGTGCTTTTGTGGCTCTAATTCTTCTTATGGCTTTATAAGCGCCTTGTTCTTTATAACTTTAAAGACATTCAGGCATGGATATGATCAATGGTTTCCTAGAAGATTGAAGGGGAGAAGCTATCCCGTGGCAGCAGTTGAAAAACTGCATATTTGTAATCTTTGATCATTTTAAATGATGATGGTTTAGCATCGTGTGACAAAAAATAAGTAGCATGGATCTTTTGCATCTGGGTACCCAGCAGTTGAATTTCTCCTTTTAGGGGAAAAAAGGTTACCACTTCTTAGATGATTTCTTCAAGAAGAGTCTTAATTGGAATAAAATACGTCCATAATCCATACTGAATCACACAGAAAGTTACTTGTGATTTCTCCGTTTCTCTCCCTCTCCCTCTGCTTCCACCCACCTCCCTTCCTGCTTAAAAAAAAAAAAAAAAAAAATCA
>VWZU01008039.1:197767-273537 GCA_013397095.1 Sterrhoptilus dennistouni | reverse complement strand
TTCTGACTCCAGCCCTTGCTGATCACGTAAGTACAGTGAACAATTTTCACATGGATGCTCTCTCTATGTTCCGTACTTCAGAGATCTCCTACAACTTTTCATTTTTGAAAAACCTTGGGGAGATAATCACTTGAAAGTCTAAGTATTCTTTCATTTGTTTTTCTAGCATCAACAAACTGAAGTAAGCAAGAAAATCTCCATTGGGGGAGGCTACCAAATTATGACCATCAATAGGAAATGGCTCGTGGCAAGTATTGAGCAAAAGACCAACCGTGGGTCCTGGAAAACCATCTGGAACTACGACACGGTGAGTGCAGAGAAAGAACTTGTTCAGAGACTGGCTCATACATTCAGTAAAAATAGTTTTATTACTTTTTTTAATATGTATGAAATTCCAGTATTAATGATTAAATTCCAAGTGATCAATAACTTTATTTTACAGGGCTTTATGGCAACCAAAGTGCTGCCAGAGAAAGCTTGTTATCTTTCCATAATGAACAGAACAGAGATGCCCAGCTTTGATGCACTCCCTCAGCTGGCTGCAGACATCAGGGTAAGATTGAAAAAGAAGCAGTTACTTGGAAAGTTGTACTTCATGCTAAGTAAACTGATACATGAGACCTTGCTATTTTCAAAACTAACTGGTACTTTAAAGGCCAAGATCATCACACCATAATTAGATATTTTTATCAATTTCAATGACATTTTACAACAATGTAACTTTAAACTCTTGAAAATTGGAATACCCTTGTTCAGATGCTTCCAGTAGAAGGTTTACATGTTTGGCCAATGTTAGATTATTCTTAAAATGTTTATAACAAGTAAAGTTATGAATATACCTGCAGTTAAATGGATCAGGGCACTGATCTTGCTGAATGGTGTTATTTGATGCTTAGAACCAGAATCGTCCAAGACCCCCTACAAAGGAGATCACATTCACCCTTGTCAAGAGAATTATTCGTGACCTTGAATCGTATGGACCAGATACCTTCTCTATGTGCAGAGGACTCTCAACTTATGTGGCTTATGAAGTTCATGGTGAGTGCAAGCAAAGAGTTCTGTCTCTAAGTGACCTGGCATTTGTTTCCCTTGGGGCGTGATTAAGCCACAATTGATGCCCTTCCACCTCTACCCGGACACAAACCAAGGACTTCAGAGCAGTTGCACAAAGTGTTTGCCACCTCTACAGATCAGGACTGGAACAGGGCAGTGTCACAGCCCCCATAAAAGACCCGAACAAAACCCCTTACAGCTCCTTTCAGGGAAGCTTAAGGGGGCTTCAGTTGGGGCACAGACTGTTTCGGCTCACACTGCACTCCCCTCTAACGCCCAGTCAAGAAGAAGGGTCGGTCAAAGAGCCATTGTCCTACAGGTCAGACCTTGCTCATGAGTTCACCCAGGCAGCCACCAAACCCTTGTGCTTTACCGGTCTAGCGGCTTTGATCCCTGTAGGTTTTCCCCAGGGGCAACAAGCTCATTCCCCAGGGCTTTAATGACCTATACCTGGTTGGATTCTTTCAGAACGTCACAGCCCATGTGACTGGGCACGCCCAGGAACGGGCGGCAGCCTCGCCATGTAATGCCCAGCCATTGCGACTCACACGAGCCAGTGCAACACAGCCCCCATTTCTGCAGGGGAAATCCCAAGAGGTGTTCAAGAGCATGTCTTTGTGAGCGTTCCTTGCTGAGCCACAGAGCTGGTGCTCTTTGGGGACTCCAAGAGAATCTGTCCCTCACACAGCTCAAACATTCCCAGTGCAGCAGTTCTTCAGAACCTGGCAGGCTCGGAGCAACACCAGCTCTCTCCTGTAGAAGGGCAGGCATTGCTATGGAGATGGGCATAGATTAGCTGAGTTGCTGTGTGTGCTTCAATTGTAAATTGACCACTTGCAATACAATTTCTTTATTGATGGGGAAAAAAAACACATTTGCTTTAAATATATCCAAGGAAACTATGTTTTACTCAGAGGAGTTAATCCTGAAGCATCATCAAAGTATTCTGAGCCTTCCTGCTAGCTGATTGTCTCCAGCCCTGTCATGGAAAGATGCTTTCCAGCTCAGGCGCAGGATATTACATTCTGGCAGAGCAGGAATCCACCTAGTCACTGCTTGCTTTAAGCATCAACTCTGTCACCTGGGAGGGCTCAATGGGATTGAAAAGGGGAGTGCAATGTGTCAGGTATTAAGGGCTGTCAGCGAATGCACAGAGCACTTAGCAACATCTTAGTCTATGCCTCATGGTAATTGTTTTTCTTTTCTTCTTTTTGAAGGACCACAATTCAATCTCGGATCATGCATCAAACTCGATGTCCTTCAATATTTGGCCCTCATATACTGCCATAACGATAACTTTGTGTAAATCATACCTTCCTTGCATCTTGCATGGATGCTCCAGCAGCAGTCTTGTAGCTGCTGTCCATATCCAACCCTGATGGAGTTATTCCCCTGGTATCTCTCCTTTCAAGGGGTTTCTTCATGAGGTTTGAGTACTGAAACAGATCAATTGGTGAGCAGAGCTATCAATTAAATTCCTTCATCGTGGAATAACTCCAGCCTGTTTGTTGTTACTCTATGCTTTTTCATCTAAGAACACCTCCACAAAAATATTTTGCCCCAATTGAGCCCTTTCATTGCTCTTTTCATATCAGGACAGCCAGAGAGCTGGGCAAGCCCCAGGGTGTGCATGGTACAAACAAGGCATTCACAGTTAGGACCTTCCTTCTCTGTTTGGGGAAAGATGCCTCACATTAAAAATCTTAATTCAGGGGCCACAAAATGCAGAAGAAAATAAGTGAACAGCAATGAATTTGCTTTTTTAGGGGAAGGGGAGTCTCCTTTTGAGATTTATGGAGTTGTTTTGTTCCTAAAATAAGGCAAAGTTGGGATTCCTGTTGCTCAAATCTTTACAATCAAGATTGAGTATTTTTTCTTCTCTAACAAAATGGCAGGATGCCCCAAGATGAGCCACTCAACCTCTGCTGTGCTGCCTCCCACCATGATATCATCAATGTTCTGGGGGTGTTGAGGAGCCTCATCACCTTCGGGGGAGGTCTGGATCAGCCTAGGGCTGATCAGTGGAGGCGTTTCCACCCCAGGGAATTCTTGATCCCTTGAAAAATTAGAGCAGTCCGGCCAAGAAAGAAATCCTCTTGGCCACTGAGTGTCAGCCTCGAGTTGCACAACTGAGATGGAAAAGGCGTCCCACTACCATCCAGAGGCATCTGCTATCCCACAGCACCAGGAGAGTGCAGTGGTGCCAGTACCAGCACGGCTATGCTGAATTACAGCACTGGAGATACAGCCAGGGACTCAAAGGACATGCTGCCACCGGGCAGGAATTCCTGTGCTGTGATAATTTAATTGTGAGAATAACACTGGGGAGTGTAGGGAGCTTCCACATGCTACTGTAACAGCTTCCTGAAGTCCCCTGAAAAACAGAGAATGTGATTTTTAGACCTTGACAAAAGCCATTACCCATCACCCAGGTCAGACACATGGGAGTCAAAGGGAGCCACCCACAGAGTCACCCAAAGATGCTCCCAAACCCAAGGGCACTAGCTGGAGCTTAATTACCCTTTGCACAGCTGTGTGCAATTAAAACTCCTCATTATTATCTCTCACACAAGGACTAGCATGCACTCAGTCTTCCCAAGCACTGGTAGGTCTCTCACACACAACCTGCAATGTTTATAATCTTTTTGTTTCTGGCATTTTTAGTGAGGGAGGAGGTCAGACAAATTCCAACACTCCTCCTGTATCCTACATGAGCTTGAGTGCTGGTGCTGCTTTTACCAGATCATAAACAAAAATACACACTCTTAAGGGAGGCACATGAAGAGGATTATTCCTCAAGAATTTCTGAATTTCAGGGTAAAGCTTCACGTTCCACTTGTCAGCAGCTCCCTCCATCTCAGAGCACTCATAGATTCATCTGACACTTCATTCCTTGGCTTTTCCCCAAGCTTTCCTGAGCCTTCTGTCAGTCTGAATCCACAGCTATACAAAGAATCTGATCTCCTCCTCCAGCTTTTATTGAGCATGTTTTAAAGACAAATTTAATGCTTTAAGCACTGCAGGGCAGCTAGAAAGTCAGGTCCATTGCATCCCCTAAAACGCCGGTTAAGCTGAAGCTGCTCCACTCACCAGGTATTGGCACTTAGGAGATTGGATTTGTTGGTGTGGCCTGAGGGTTTGTGAGGGAAGTTTGGAAGCTCCTGGTATCTCCAGTTTAGCTTTTACTGGAACAGGGGCTCCCTCACTGGGGAATGGTGTTCCTTTTGAGCTGTCCTGCTCTGCTTTTAGAGCCTGTGGTGCTGTTTGTGGAAAGAGATAAGGAGGTGTGAGTGTAGATGAATTTACATTTTCCCCTGAGTTTCCTTGGAAGAGGGAGAGTTTAGGCTTTAGAGGTTGAACTGAGTTTGGTGAGGATGGTGAGTTGGGGCAGACTTTCATAAGCACAGGCACTGCTGAGTACTCCTCAGGACTGGGAAAGTGCAAGGCATAAAGCCTGGCATGGCGCTTCACTTCTATGAAGCTGCCCCAAGTTTTTAAAGGTCTTTAAACTCAAATATTGCCTGTGTGGGAAGAAAATATGTCTGCAAATCTCTTCCATCTGGGTGGGAAACAAAGTTGTAGTGAAAGGACAAGGGGGAATGGCCTTAAGATGAAGGAAGGCAGGGTTAGATGGGATATTGGGAAGGAATTCTTCCCTGTGAGGGTGGAATGGGACTGGGATGGAATTCCCAGAGGAGCTGTGGCTGCCCCTGGATCCCTGGAAGTGTCCAAGGCCAGGCTGGGCAGGGCTTGGAGCAAGCTGGAATAGAGGAAGGTGTCCCTGCCAGGGCAGAGGTGGGATGGGACGGGCTTTAGGTCCATCCCAAGGCGGCCCAGGCTGCAATTCCATGCCCAGAGCTGGGTCCTGCTGAGAGCACTCAGCCTCTGTCCTGGTACCTGGGGCTGCTATGAGCTGTTCATGTGCTCAGTGCACAAATCTGCTACAAACCAGACTAAGAGTTCTGGCCACGAGATGGCATTCTCTGAGCTTCTTTTGCTAAGGAAAAGCAGTGCTTGCCATCTTTAATAATAACAATAATAATGGGGGGGTGGGTGGCGGGTGGAGGGGGGAGCCACAAACCCTCCCTGTATTTTCTGAAGTCTCTGACAAAGCAAGATTTGTGAGGAGGCTGCTTCTGCTCATGGCAAACAATGGTGCTGCTTTCCGAGAGCTGCAAGGGAGACTGAGGGTTGAGTCCCTTTAAAAAAAAAAAAAAAAAAAAGTGAAATACAGTATTGTGCATCTTGAAATCTGAAACCAAGAAACAGAAGTGCAAGGGAAACAAGGGGGAAAGTCTTGCAATTCCTGTGGACAACTGTTGCAAGTGGAGTTTTAAGGAATACAGTATACATCTATGCCTTTTAAAGGTCACTGAATGGCTTTTGTGGAGGAACCTGTGAAATAAACGAGCCTTGGAAGAAGAGATTTCTTTTTCTCCTCCTCTCTGGATATAATGGCCATTGCAAAGCAAAGCATCTTGAGATTTGGCTTCAAGTGTGCCTTCCTAGCAATTTTTACACTCACCTGTGATGGACACAGCGGAAAGAGAGAGAATGGTGGTCCTGCCTGCTACGGGGGATTTGATTTGTATTTCATTCTGGACAAGTAAGTCAATCCTACTTTGTTCTTTTTCACAGAGTTCTTTCGCTAGGCATGAACTGGAATGCCACACACTGATACTGAGGAGGTTTTCTTTGAATATAGGTTTTGTAGAAGTCACTCTGTCCCCAAGGGACCTCTGCAACTCCTGACGGCTTGATTTATTATTGTTGTGGTAAATTCTTTAGTAGGTCTAGTGGATAAATCCCGTTGTGCTCTGTAATAATATTGTTATAAATTTTCCCAATACGGAAGCTTTGTGTACTCAAACTTGAGCGTGCAATCGAATTTCTTAAAACAGCAGCTGGGAGCAGGGCAGCACCCTGGTCCCCTCTGGTTTCCCCGTGAGCCAGGGAGGTTGAGGCTCGCACAAGAGCAGGGAGTGGAGAATTATTCCTGCAGGCACCAATTCCAGGGCTTAGAACGTGCAGGGAGCACTCACCCACAGCTCTGCTCGTGCCCTTCTGCCCCTGAGCTGTGTCCCTGCTCCTCTGCCTCCTCATCTCTCTGCCCAGAGCAGCAATTCCAGGTAAAAACCAGCCCAGAGAGGGGCTGCTCCCTTTGGAAGGGACTGAATTCAGCTGCTGGGATGGAGAACAGCTCGAGTGCCTCATTTAAAGAGCTTTATTTTTCCCTAGCTGAGTCACACTTTCTTTGTTTCTTCTGTTAATCAAATGCATATTTTGACTGTTTAGCTGTTTGTGCTGAAGATAACTCCCTAGCTCACTTTTTCATCGCTAATTGTGGCTGTGTCGTCTCCTTGGCACTGTAAGAGTGCTACTTTTTTCAGGTGTGGATGGAGCAATGTGGAATCATTTTGTGCTGAGCTTTGGAAAGCAATACAACCATTTAAAAAAATTTAAAATACTAGCTGAAATGATTGTCCTGATTTTCTTGATCAAGAGTACTTATTTTGAATCAAGGCTTGTAATACTGGAGGTTATGCCTGCCAGAGCCATGGCACTGGCATTAATAACCATAAATTTCAGAGACAGGAAAGTATTTGCAAGTTGCCAAAAGTGCTCACAGATGAAATTTCTGATTGATCCTCTGGAGTGTTTTGCAGTAGCTCCCACATTCCATTAGTATAAATGACTTGGAATTACATAACCCTTTATTACAAAATACTGGGTAAAATCTAAGACTGAGACACTGGTTGCTTCAGTGTGCCAGTTGTCCTGATGCTCCAGGGGAAAGTTTTATTTATTTTATTCAGCGGAAAGATCTACCTGGCTTATTCATTTTGCTTCTCTTCAGTTATTAGTTGGAATAACTCTATTGCTACAAATGAAAAAAAACCCAAACCCAAACAAACCCAGAGCATGATTTGTACTGCAGGGAGCTTGTGTCAACTGCATTTCCCTGGAAGCTGAAGCAGGATTGAAGGTTTTCTCAAATCTCATGGATGTGCTGTGTTACACCTCTGAGATATGAAACTTCAGCAGGCTCTTAATGCAAGTTCCCTCACTAAAATCCATGACTTCTGAGCCTCGTTCACAGGATTATGGATTTGGGTGGAAACACAAGCCTTGGCACAAGCTTTAAAGCAGGCAGGCTGGCCCCAGTGTATGTATCAAGGTATCAAAAAAAAAAAAAATCCTGCTTTGACAGTTGCAGAATTCCTATTCCTGGGGTTTTTCTGGTGCAGAAATGAACAGGATCTGATGTAAAAATGTCCTTGGTCTCCAGTGGAATTTTGGAGGAGCATTGTGGCTTTTCAGCTGTTCCTGAGTCCATTACACCACTTAACTTCTGATGAGAGATTTACTGTGGTGGAGTTGGTTATCACATATCCTTTAACACTTTCATGGAACCATAGAATGGTTTGAGTTTGGAGGTCTTAAAGATCATCTGGTTCCACCCCATGTGATGGTGAGGGACCTTGCACAAGACCGTGCCTCTTGTCCTTTGATGGCAAAATCTCAAACTGTGCCTATTTTCTCCATTTAGTCTCAAGCTGTACGTTCTTTGGAGTAGCTTTATGTTATTTAGAGTAGCTATTTGCTGTTTGGAGTTGCTACTTGCTCTTTAGAGTAGCTGTTTAGGGTTTCCTTGTGTGCTCTTTGCTGTTTGGGTTCTGTGCAGGTGCTGAACACCTTAGGGTGGAGGTGACACCAAGATAAGCCCAGTCCTGTGGAAGGTAGGCCTGGCTTACTTTGGGAGAGCTCGTCTATGGTGGCCTCTCTTTTTGTGTTCCTGTGATGCTGGGAGGATTTGTGGGTTCAGGCTCCCACACACTGGAAGAGTTGGTGCCAAGGCATTAACAGCCTGCTGCAAGTTAAGATACAGGGCCTTCATTAAGAATGAAGAATGAGGAAGCAGTAAGATGTTGCTAAAAAGCCCAAACGTTTGTCTTTGCTGACAAATTGTCCAGTTGTTTTAAAATTGTCCAGTTATTCTAAAAATATTCTCCATGTGATTAATTAATGCTGACTGTGACCACCCCAAACTGACATGCTGCCCAAACACCTCCCACCAGCACATCTGGAACACTGAGGGGCAGCTCCCAAATTAATTTATTTGCAGGTAAGGAAAAAAGAATAACACCTGAGTCTTCTGAGCAGCCTTTTGCTGCAGTTTATGTGTGTCACAAGGATTATTCCTGTGGTGTGCAGATAATGAGAGATTTCTACCCACATGCAGAAAATATGCAAAGAACTGTGCATGTGTGAAAGGAATGGCTCTGAGAGATCCTTGGCAAAATGAAACAAGGAATTCAAGCTGTGGATCCCTTCCTTATCCAACCAGACAAAGGATATTTTTAACCATTTGCATTGAGGTGAAGCTCCTGCTCTGGAGAGGCTGATGTTTGTTTCTTTGAATGGAGCTTGAGTAGCTGTAGTTACTGTGATTTAAGCAAGATTCCAAGTCCAGATTTGCACTCAGAGTGTGGAAGGCACAGGGCCACAACAGGATGGGAACAGGCAGAGCCCAGGCAGGAGCCTGAGCCTCAGGATTTGCTCCTTCCCCTGGGAAAGTGAACCCTAGACCGGAGCACTCAGAGCTGCAGAAAGTTCCAGCTGCTCTCAGAGGAAAAAACACAATCCTGAGGTAGAGAATGGTAACACTGAGGGTCTGCAGAAAGAAATTCAAAACCATGTCTGCTCCTCATTGAGCTAGGGAGTAGTTCCTTGGGTTTTTTCCAGGATCACAGGCCTGCATCCAGAGCAAGGTGTGCTATTTGTTGGGATGGCAGGAGCTTACAAGGATGTGGAGGGATGATTTTTCTGTGTTAGCATGAAGGCTGAGAGATGCCAGCAAGGCGGGGTGGAGAAATTTGTGCTGTTTTGTGTCTTTTTGCTTATTGCCTGAAGGAATGTAATTAACTCCCAATTCTGCCAAGGGCAGGCAACTGCAGTGAGCTGAGCTCATGTGTGAAATCCTTGCCAGTTAGGACTTGTGGATGTGCTTTTTTACCTGGTGATGCATCTTAGATAACCATTCCTTGGTGAAAGGAATGGGCAGGAGCTCCCTTCCAGCCAGGATTGAGTGTGTGCTGCAGCACTCTGTAGTTTGTCTGCTGATCCATGGCTACTTGTTTATTAGTTGTTTTTTTCGCATACACCCTGCCAGCCAGGAGGAGAATGTTCTTGGATTGAGACTGAGCTTGGAGGCTTATCCTGCTCTGAACTGAGCCTCTGTGGACCCTGTGACCTGCAGTGTTTGGCAGTGTCCCCATGAGCTGTCTGGTGTGAAGTGTGGCACAAGATAACAGCATTTCCTCAAAGAATTGCATCACTTCTCAGATGCCTTTGTGCTATGGAGGGCTTTCAGAATTGCTCCTGAAGTCTTTGGAAAGGCAAAGGATGCTTTTGGGCTCATTTGTGTTATTTTTGAAGAGCTCAATAAAGAGATGCTGCACAACTTCTTAGGTAAATGCCATCTCTGAGAGCCATGAGACTTCTGGGAGTTGGTCCAAACCCAGGAAAGCTTAAGGAGATTTTTGGATCAACATCATCCTCTGAACCAAGTGTCTTTATGTCCTCCTGTCAGCTGCAGAGCACATAACTCAGGTGAGGTCTTGGTGTAAGAGTATGGGCTTGTTTCTGTGACTCTTCCAGTCTGTGAAGTGAATAAACCCACAGGCATTCTGAGAAGGTACAACAGCAGAAATGGAAAAGTGGAGTCTAAAAAGTGAAAGAAAGACCAAGTCTAGGGAGGTTTGAGCTGCTGGAGCTTTGGGTTCTGGAGCACCTTGTCCCAGTGAGGAGAAGGAAGGCACCTGCTGAAGGGCAGGGCTTGGCTGGAGTCACAGAGCCACTGAAGTGTCTCTCAACACTTGCATTCCCCTTAGAGGTACAAAATGCCAGTGGAGCTGACCACGAATGTATCACTCTCTTGTTAAAGAGAAAGGTTTACTTAGGTTTAATTTCCATTTATTGGGCCCTTCTCCAGAAGGGATTTTGGCATCCTCACGATGAGCCTTTTCTTAAATTGCAAGTTTATAGCATCAACCATTCAGCTGCCAAGCATTGGCTTGCTAATCATCTTGTTTCTTTTGGGACTATGAAGAGAGAACTATTTGAAAATTGGCTTTTCTTATCTTACAGTTGGACTTTAGAAATACTTGCCCTACTCAGAGTTCTTGGCCTGCCTCATTGTACAAAGGAAGTGTGGTTGCTGAATGACACAGCTCAAGGAGGTGGGCATTGTGAGCTAATGGTGGTTTTGTAAACTTTGTTCTGGCTGCAGAAAGGTTGGTTGTATTGGGTTTGTCCATTTTATGCCAAGTGAAGAATGTAAGAAGTCTGAAGTGTGTTTCAGAAAATGCATTTCACTTACAAGGAGTGCTTTTTCCTAATTGCAGACCTGGGCATTTCTGGCCCCTGACACCAGAGGGAGAAATGAACTCTAGGCAGACTGAGCTGTCTGCCTCAGGTGGGAATTGCTGTGCAAGAAGGACAATTTGTGGTCAGCAAAAGTGTGAACCTTCATTTTGGGCCCCTGTTACAGCTCCCTCTGGTAGAGATAGGGAGAAACTGGATTGCAGACTATTCCAACGATCCCACTCCTAAAACTGAGCAGAAACCATCCTCTTTTTGTGGCTAGAGTGGGCTTGGTTTAATGATTGTAGCAGTGGGAAGAACTTTCCTTAAAGGTTGTTTTACCTGATGGCTGAGAGGAGGTTGGGCAGGGGCTGCTGGTCCCCAGATGGGTCAGGAGAGGTGGGAATCTTCACTGAGGTGTGTTTTTGGGAGGTGAATATATGGTCTAAAGTAACATTTGTTTCACTGAAGCAAGGACTTAGCGGTTTATGATTAACAAAGCCTTGGCTCTCCATGCCTTCTGGAGACTGATGTGACCCTTGCTATGAAGTCAAGGGTTTCTTTTATGCCTCACCATCTAAAGACAATAAATATTTCTTTTCCAGGCCAGTGCTAGGAAATTATTTGGGCTATTTGGCACTGTTGGGACTGGAGTGTCTGTGGAATTCAAGGTCTCAGAGTTATCCCATACATCCAAGGGGAATTTGCACCTGGGGCTGAGCTCTGTGTGTCTCTGTTCTATCAATTAAGGGTTTGGATGCAGCAGGATTTAAATTTCCTGTCTGAGAGCAAGTCCTGATGTGTATCACTCCTCATCTCTTACGACACCAATTTTCCCACTGTCTGTGGTTTAATTGCTTTATCAAGAGCTTTGCTATTGGTGTTCCTTTGGTCCTCTTTGACACACATTTTTGTGGAAAAGAAGCCATCGTGTCATGTCCTGGTCTGAAAGAAAGAAATAATTCAGCACTAAGAGCTTTTGCTGATGATCCTGCCTGCTCTGCCATCTGCCCTGCAGTTGTGCCCCAAGCAGGGTGTCTGTAAGGCCATCCTTCAACTGATCCTAAACCAATGCTTTTGGGCTTTGGGGATCATATCCTTTGTGCAGCAAGAGTTGGCAGGGTCACAGTTTTTGCACCGGGCCCGGATGTTTTTGTACCTGAGCAAAGGTCCTCAGTGCATGGACAGATGGGGTCACACAGAGAGTAGCTCCAGGAATCAGGGGGCAGGAGGGGGAAGCCAAGGCTCTTCTCGAATGGCTGAGAATGAAAAGCAGGTGTGGGGAAAGGGGACAGGAAATGTCTGTGACCCACAGGATGAGCTCTGTGTGCCCCTCTACAGGTGAAGCAATGCCCTGAGCAGCCAAGCTGGGGTGGCTGCACCAGCCTGGGGGAACTTGCTCTGGCTCTCACCTGGCATTCTCAGAGCTGAGGTAGAACAGAACAACTCATTTGCCTTTTCTTCCTGTGAAGTGAAAAACCATCTCAAACATCCATCTTTTCTTCCTCAGGCTGCAGATCAATGAAGCTTCTGTTGAAGCTAGAATGGTTATTTCCCATATAAATATTTCTAATTGTACTCAATTAATTAAATAAGTGATGACACATTTATTTTCCAACTCTAGGAAAGAAATTTTTTTCCAAAACCAATATTCCAGTGTTCATAAAAGTGTTTATGCCAGTAAAGGACATTTTGTGCTGAAAGATTCTGATGAACCTATTTTTTTCCTTGTTCTTACAACATAAAGATGAAAAATCCAATCCCATTATAGCCTATAGTTTATTCTCCTGAGGAGCAAAATTGGTTTGTTTTGTCTTTAACTGAAGTGTGAAAGAATTAACCAGAGCAGTTGAGATGTGGACTAAGGTGTTTTACTTTTCATAGTCTCTGGCACAGTAGAAACACTGGAGAAATTTAATAATCTGTTCCTGCAACTGCATGTAATTCTTAGAATACACTTGAGCTAAAAGCTCTGTATAATGGTTTGGAAGTGAGTGAGTGGAATTAATCTAAAGCATTGTGCAGAGAGACTGCTCCTCACTCACATAGGGTTTATTTGGTTAAGTTTGTGTTAAAGTCCAACCTAACTGCCATGACCTATTGCCAAGGGCAGCCTCAAACACTTGCATGGAGTGGGAATTGTTCTTGCTTTTTAAAGCTAAGTAGGAGATGTCAATTACAGTTTGATCTCTCTTTAAAAGAAGAGCATGGGCAGTGAGTGTTGAGCAAAACAGAAGCAAATGTTTCACTGAGCAATGTGTGACAGAACAAATGGCTGGGAAAACTTAAACTGATGTGTCCTGTAATCATTGTGTCCCTAGATCAGGAAGCGTCCTGCATCACTGGAATGAGATCTATCATTTTGTGGAGCACTTGGCCCGCAAGTTCATAAGGTAAGGAGGGCTGCAGGTCCCTGGATGGGATCTGAGGGGGTGCCAGTGGCTCTCAGTCCCAGCATGTGCTGCTTCCCATGGGGGGAAGTGGTGAAGAAAGAGTTCTTAATGCTTTCCTCACATCTTCCATTGACTGCTCTTCCCCACATCCCTGTTCCATAGGAAATAGGGGGAGGTAAAATAATTCCATTTATTCCTGCCTTGATCCTGCTTTTATCCTTCCATGTATCAAATCTGTGGGGGAGGAATCCTTCTATCTCTGACCTGCTGCCTGAGGTACAGAAGTTTGGGGCTGCAGGGAGAGCCTGTGGCTGTGGCTTTCAGGCCCAATGACCTAAGCTTTGATGAGGAATCCCTCAGGATAAGGAATGGAATGTGCTGTGACAGAGGTAACGAGCCCTCCCTTGTCTCCGTGGTAATACCAGCATGCATTTAAGCCTTTCTTGCTTTAGCAATCCTAAGGTTGTGATACAAGTGTTCTCTACATCTTTTACAAGGATTCCCCAAGGTTTCCCTGGACTAAGAAGGCCCAGGGCAAAATACATTTTCATCTTGCTGAGTTGTAACTGGGATGGCAGAGTGTCCTGTGTGATTGTGTTACACATGCAGAGCTCTTCTCTGGACCACCAAATTAATTCACTTTTTTCCTCTTCTCCAGCCCTCAGCTGAGGATGTCCTTCATTGTTTTTTCAACCAGAGGAACAATTCTAATGAGGTTGACAGAAGACAGGTAAGAAGAGGTTTAAAGGTCAACAACAGCTGCTGTGTTCTTGTAGCTTCCTTCACCTTCCTCAGTGATCTCCATCCCACTGGGAACGATGGTGTGGCACCTCTGTGCTTCTCAGTTTAGTTGGTAGTCATGTGCCCATTCTCACCTACTGGAATGCACTAAGGCCTCTCAAGGCAGAGGCTCCCTACTTAATTTCAGCTTCTAAATGTCTTTCTGTCAGCTGTCAGGGTTTTAGCTCACAGTGGTTTCCTTGAGGGAGCCTACACTCCCCAGAGATTCAGGATCTTGTCAGAGAGGCCTCTGGGAGTTTCTTCTGCAAACAGATAGGTGAAACTCCCTTCCTATAAAAGCTTGGAAGCCAGAGGTGACACCCACACTGCTGGGGTAGAGGGGAACATGATTTCCTTGAAGGTCTGAAGGTGTGTCACAGACAAACAGTGTTTAGGATGGGTTTCAGGGGTGTGGATTTTTTGGCAATAACAGATTGCCTCATTTGTGAAGCGTGTTCCCGCCACCCCCTTACAGACCCCCAAGTTAATCCAAATAAAATCTACTGGATGGATTTATTATTTTTTTTAAATTGTATTCTGACTTCCAAGGAAAGCTGGATGAGGTCCTTAAATCGCTCTCACTTCCTCTGTTAACTTCATTGCCACGTGGAGCAAAAATATATGTACCACATGTGTGGAGTGTATAAGTCAGCATGTGTTTTACATATTGGATGTCTGAAATCACATACCAGAGCAGCTGCCATGGAGAGGAAGCTGGCTGCCTTCCTACAGAGCAGTGCACACTCACACTGGCCTTGAAAATGTCCTTAAACCCAGCCAGTCTGAGCATCTCCTGCCACTTGCTGCTGCAACAGGGATAAAGAGAATGAGCCACATTTATTTAACTGGGTGCCAAAGGAAAACCTGTTCCCTGCCTCTTGTTCTGTCCCACCCTAGGAGCAAACTCTAGTGCAGAGATCTCCTTTCTGCTCAGGCTCTGAGCTGTGAGAATGAAATGTTTCCCATGTGGGAATGTATTCCATATTTACCCAGCTGTCCCAGACATGCTGGCTGGGAGCAGGATATTGATATGGAGTTAGTCTCAGAGCCAGCTGACTGCTGGGTTTTACTGGGCACTGACAAACAAGGGGTGTGCTCTGCTTTGGCTCACACTGGCCTCTCTCACCTGGGAGAACTTCCCCCACCTCATCCCTGCCTCTGTGTGGTGTTCCAGCATCTGAATGTGAGGGTTGAGGGTGCTGAGCATTCCTTTTGGGAAAACTCTGTGTGTCTGATGAGACTGGACTGACACATTTTAATTACTTTTGCTGCATGTTTTAAAATTTCAGTATTAACCTCTGAAAGATAGTTTTGATCACAGGAAATGCTCCATTTTATACCCAGCTTTGATTTGATATGTGCATGGGTGCCTGAGAGGAGGAACCTTATAAGAGTGTCTAACTAGTTTGGGATATCGCAGGTACAAAATGGGTTCTTGGAAGTTCAATAATTCAACCCTTGTCAAAAGCAGACAGTCTTTGCTCCCTAGGGAGTCTCTGCTGTGCAGCCTGCGCAGTGTCAGTGCTCTGCTGCCATCAGCCTCACAGTGTGAGCTCTGAGTATGTGATCACATCAACTGGCCTTTCTGAAGTGGTTAAAAAATGTAGAGACAGAAGTGACTCCTGGCACGCCGGTGTGGCCCTGCCTGCAGTGACTTCATCCCTTTCCCATGGAGATTGTGCAGTTTGCTCAGATACACCCCACACGCTGCAGGGTTTTATCTTGCATTAAAGATTCCTGGCCTATGCTTGGCTTCCAGAGTTTGGTGTCTGCCACTCAGAGGAAAGACAAATCACTGCCCACCCCACAGAGCCTGCAGCTGATCTGTCACTGGGCCTGGTACTCCTGTAAAGAACTAAAACACATACCCTGAGTCACAATAAGCATTGAGAAAGGCTTCAATCTTCCAGCCAGTTTAACAAGGAACTGAAGATGTAGCTCCACATAAACTGGAGTTGCCAGTATGGTCTGAGTGCCATTTTGTGTAGCTGTTTAATGATGTTTGTTTACTCAAGTCCGCAAACGTGTGAGGAAAGTGAGCCAGGTGCAAGTCAGCTGCTGAGGTTTGAGCAGGGAATATTTTTTTAGGAAGAAATGTATGAAATGTGTGGATATTGACCTCAGGGATAGTACTGTTGTGATTCTTTCCCCAGGCAATGGGAATACTGGGAGCACAACTTTGTGTTCCACATCCTTGGAAAGGCACCTCCCCTGTGCAAACACTGAGTTAACTCTTTCCCCTCTCTCTGTGCCTGGGTCTTCCCTGCACGTCTCCACCTGACTGTCAGGATATCCTGGTGGCTTTGCTCCTGGATCTAACAGAGTGCTTTCATTGCAGGGAGCAGATCCGCCAGGGCCTGGAGGAGCTGCAGAAGGTGCTGCCAGGAGGGGACACGTACATGCATGAAGGATTTGAGAGGGTAACTGGTGCAGGCTCAGTGCCTGAGCAGTGTCTCTGCTCCTCAGAAGCTGTAGAACACAGGGGGCTGGTTGAGAACTCTGGTGGGTGAGTGGTACCTTGTCCCTTTGCTGCAATGGGTACAGGGAGTGTAAGGACTCAGTGCTGGAGCTGCAAACTCTACTAATTCTCTTTATTTCTGCCTTCAGCTTTAATGGGCAGAGCTGCCTTTTCTGCTTAGGAGAAGGCAGTTGCATTGAGTCCCCCATGGCTCTGTGTCCAGGAAGGATGGGAAGCTGTCAGTCCTACGTGGGCTGAGTTGGATGAGGTCACAGCTCACTTCTGGGGTAGCCAAATAACTGCAGACCTTATTGCCTGCTCTGACCTTCTCCTTCTGAGCGTATTTTTTACATGTTTTGCAAGCTAAGGAGTTTAAACCTGCACTCTCTCCCACCTCTGTCTTACGTGGTTATTTGGGAGGGGTTTGAACTGTCTGCCTACTGAAAGTGCTGCCCTATCATCAAAATGTGAACAGAGCAGAAACTCAGGCAACCTAATAGAGCTGTTGATTTATTTGCAATTGGAATAGCTGATCTGGAGGCACTGAGGAATATTTTGTATTGGATGTTTCTCAAGGATGAAAGTGGATAGGATTTTCAGAGAGAAGAATAGTGGGAGACAGCACTGGGGTTGGTTTGGCTGATGAGACCTTGCAGGAATGCAGTCAAAACCCCAGGCAAGAACCTTGCTCTCTGAATCAGATGTCTGAAAGCAGGGCTCATGTGTGAACTGTAAATGTGGCATCCTCACTGCCATTGTCCCTTTCTGCTGCATGAATAGAAGTTCACAACACCTAATTATTGATTTATTACTCATAATCTTCTGATTTGATTTCAGGCAAGTGAACAGATTTACTACGAAAATGTTCATGGTGAGAGGCCTTCTTGATCCATTGAATGTTTTTTTTCTCTTTCTCTTTGACTGATAACTTTAACAGATCTAAAATGCAGCTTTGCTGTGGGAAGGGTGGGGGTGGCTTCTATTCTTGCAGGGATGTGGTGCTAGTCAGAGAAGTATGAAAAGGAAAAAGAACAAGTAGAGCCTTAAGGATTTGGAGTTAGAGTTTTTCAGGCCAAAAGGGAGAAGCCAGGCTGGCTGCAGGTTCCCACCTTCACCAAAACTGTCTGGTACCTTATTTTTGCTGGAGGGCTCAGGCAACCATTTCTTCTTCCTTCCAAAATACAAGTACATGGAGAAGCTGTTAGGTAAAAAATTTTTTTAAGCAGCAATTATTAAAACCAGCAGTAAGTGCATACAACTGGAAAAATGTTTGTCCTTTCCTTCCCTGTAATTCATGTAAAAACTTTCTCTTTTGGAAGGGAAGGCTGCAAGGTTTAATGATGTTCCTAAAATGTTACTTAGGATTCTTAAAGATTTTAGGCCCTTTTCCCACCATCTTCGTTTAAATCCCAATTGAGCCTTTTATCACAAGCTGAAAAAACCCTTCTGGATTTCTTGAATTGACAGCATTAATAAAATCAGGAGCTAATTAGGAACAAATTGCATGGGGTTTTTGATGGCTGCAGTCTCATTTACTGGTCTGAAATACCACCACAGTTATGCCCTTTGAGTGTGTTCACAGGCAGGATGTTTTCTGAGGTGATTTAACAAACACAACCAAAGCCAAGGGACTAAAGAGGTTTGTGTGTTCAGGTTACAGAACTGCCAGTGTCATCATTGCATTGACAGATGGAGAGCTCCACGAAGATCTATTTTTCTACTCTGAGAGGGAGGTAAGTGACTTATACATTTGTAGTCAGGGAGACAGTGAAACGTCTGGGCTTGCTGCTGTGAATGCAAAAGATAAGGAAAACCTTTTTCCCCAGTGAGAAAACTCCACTTTGGTGCTCTGAAGACATGAATTTAAAGAACTGACAGCAGCAGCCTCTGACTCACCGCAGCTGAGGTTATTCACGGGAAAGGAGAGGGGTTAAAACTTACAGTTAAAAATGAACACCAGAAGAAGGAATTGTTCACAGCTGAAAAGTTTCAGTATTTACTGGATTGCTCTGGGAAATGCTAAATATTCTCACTTTCACTATTTTTTCTCTCACAAGAAGTAATGACTGCAGAAAGAGCGTGGCCTCTGTCACATCAGAAAATCTTTCAGATCACCCAGTCTGACATTTCCACAGATATCTCCAAGATTCAAGCACATATTCTCAACATCCTCATTAAATTATTGAATTGTACAAAATGTTAAACAGTGGGATGAGCTGACAGCTTTGTTGCAGAATGTTCCTGCTGCTGTCATTTGGACATCCTCTCTGGAGAGATGAACAACTGGCCCTTGTCAGTCAAACCAGGATAATCTAAACTTTGAATATGGTATTTCTGCATGAATTTACTATAGACAGAATTTTTCCTCTTAGCCTGTCTAAAGTGCAGCATTAAATCCAAAAACAACAAAAAGAATGGGTTTGTAGAGTAAAACCAATATTGCTCCAGCAAACGTCCTGAATCCACAGGTCCCCTCCTTACGGTTCATCTCTTTTTATTTCGCTTCTGAAATAAAAAATCCACAAGAAAAACAAGTTGTTTTTAGAGGTGAATGAACAAGTTGAAAGGTCAAAAGTCCTTACTCTGTGAGTTGCTCCAGTTGTTTGGGTTGAAATCTTCCCAGAGTAAAACTGGAATGATGCTTTTCTGCTAAAAAAGCTCTTTGCTGTTGAACAACTTGCATTGCTGCAGTCCTCCCATTCAATCTGAGTCACTAACATCTCTTCAGGGAAGGAGTTCACAGTCACATAAGGTGTTCTTCTGCTGAAATGCGATTAAATTACTACATTCATACTTAGGCATTTGGAGCAGTTGCCTTTGGAACAGTAAATGCAACTTCAATGAAGCAGCCTGGGAGAATCAAACTTGTGGATGGTCTGTCTCCCTTTAGTTCAGGGTACTGTGTAAGCACTGGGGGTGATGCAGTTTTAGGGCAGATGGAATGGAGGGTCTCTCACCTCTGGATATCACAAGGCTGGGCACACCTGTCTGAAACAAAACACACAAAAGCATTTTAGGTTCCTGTAATACTGGGATGTGGCCTAAATTATGAAAAGAAAATTGATTTAGCCTGTCTGACATATTTTGGGAAGCTGGAGAAGCTAGAAAGGTGAACTAATTACGTTTTTAAAAATCCACCAAATACCTTGGGAGTTGCTTTACTAAACAATAGCAACTCTAGCAGCAGATAAAAATCTAATTTTACAGATTTGGGAAGGAAATTTTTCAAGTCGTCTTTTGCTAAGCTTCCCCTGTGCTCAGTTTACAGAAAAAGAGTAAATTTCTGATCACAAGCTTTGAGGAAGCTGCATCCCACCCCGTTGGTAACCATGTCGTGTCTCCTCTCCTCCTCTCAGGCAAATCGCTCGCGGGATCTGGGAGCCACCGTGTATTGTGTGGGTGTGAAAGACTTCAATGAGACCCAGGTGAGGGAGTGTCGTGGGCCCTGAGTGCCTGGCAAAGCTTGGACAGGGACTCACAGCCCTGGATTCCCTGCTCAAGGCTTCTCCAAGGGTTTTCCTCTCCTTCTGTTGCCTGGCTGAAGTGCCCATCTGACGTGGCTGGGTCTTGCTGTTGGATTTTGGTCCCTTTCTGTCTGAATCTGCTCCTCTGCCTGCCCCAGCTACTCTTGCTAATGCTGGAGAAAAACAGGTGAAAGACACAGGGAGAACAGCAAATTGTCTGGCCTGAGCTGGAGGCAGGAAAAAGTTGTAGGGATGTTTTTCCCCATAAAACTGAAGTATTGCCATATAACCCTTCAGCTTCACTGCAGCTTTTCTTTCAGGGGAAAACTATGCTGTAAAAAGCAATTTGTTACCTTCATCAGTGACAAATATTTCCTACTGTTTTGTCTCACTTCTAAATTTCTCATTTGATTATTAGTATGTTCATGAATTATATTTCACACAGTAACAGCTGACATTTTTCTAACATGAGTGAAGCACTTGCACAGCCCCATTGCACACAAGTAGAGGCTGGAAGATTTTTCCAGGTTTTTCAGCTTTCAGAAAAGGAGTCAAATCACACTTGATTTGGAATAATCTCCTTTGAATCAACCCCAGAGACTGGTGTAACCCAAAGAAAGTCATAGAAAAAGCTAAGAGGGAATAAAAATGGCACAGAGACCAGACCTAAAGCAGACCTCAGACAGCCGCTCCTTGTAGGCATTTAGATGGTGAAAAAATTACTTGTGTCTGAAGTCCCAGATGAGGGGCGAGGAGAAAGGCTTGAGGGGAATGAACTGAGGGAGCTGTAAACATCCAGCTTTTTTGCAGCAACCTCTGCAGCTCAGCCAGCCAGCAATGAGCTGCTTCCCTGCCCTCCTGGAGCAGCAGGGCAAAGCTGCCCAAGGATGGCTCTGGGTGCAGAGCAGGGCTTGGATAGCTGGGGGTTCTGAGTGGCAGGAGCTGGACAGGGGCAGCCTTGCGGGGTTTGGGAGGAATTTTTGGCTGCTCTGCTGCCTCCAGGAAGCTCCAGAGAGGCTGCTGGTACCTCTGCCAGGGAAGATTTACTGGAACAAACCTTGGCCTTGCAGTACTCAAGGAGTCTGCTCCAGCAGATGCATGGAGAGCTCATTACTGCTGAGCTGGGCTTAGAGTTCTGCCTTAACCCTTGGTGTGCTCTTGGCAGCTGAACCTGCAGGCAGCTCTTCGC
The DNA here is from genome assembly GCA_013397095.1 of Sterrhoptilus dennistouni. Lineage (NCBI taxonomy): Eukaryota > Metazoa > Chordata > Aves > Passeriformes > Zosteropidae > Sterrhoptilus > Sterrhoptilus dennistouni. The sequence continues at coordinate 252,834 of VWZU01008039.1, read as the reverse complement.
AGGTGATGTCCTGGCTCCCCTGAACTCACCACCACCTCAGGAAGGCCCCTCCTCCTCATTACAGAGGTTTCTGAATGCTCCTCTGAGACCTGTCAATCTCCACTCAGAAAATATCTCCTGGTATCTCTCTGCTTCCTTCTTTTTGGCTTTCTGATGGTTGAACATAGGCCCAGTAGTCAAATCTCTGTCCTGACAGGAAGGTGAATCAGGCCTGTATCTCCACATGGGATATAATTTGGAAGAACTGGGTATTAAAAGAGTTGAGGCTGGAAAAGATCTCCATGATTATGGAGTCAACCTTTTTTGGGTTCAACCTTTTCTCTAAAGATCATTAGCCCCCAGACACCAGTGAAAACATTCTGTCTTGTGTCCAAGTCTTTTCTGATCCCTGATATAGAGCTTTATAAAGTCAATCAGGCTAACAAGATAAACATTTTACTGCTCAATAAGCCACAATGCAGTGGCAATTCAGAGAGAGTAGTTGAGCATTTGAGGGTTTTATTTGCAAGCAAGTTAATCTGGAGAAGTCTTAATTTGCTGCCTGCTGGCTAATTGATCTCGTTCTTTACATTTCTTTTCATTTCCTCTCCCCACTGTGTCAGCTGGCCCGGATTGCTGACAGCAAAGATCACGTCTTCCCAGTGAACGATGGGTTTGAAGCCCTGCAGGGGATCATAGACTCTGTGAGTATTTTCACCCCAGTGTTTGCACTCATGCACATTGGTGTCACCCTGCACAGATCGAGGTTTCTTTTTCCTGTGAAAACCAAACCTGCTGAAAAATAATTCGCTGAATCATTTAGTCCAAGGGAACCAACCTTGGTTTGTACTAAAATGCTGCTTCAAGGTTGAGTTTATCAATAGGTCCCTAGGTTTCCCTATTCCCAGTTCCTGGCATTTCCTGCAGGGATTGGGTGCAGCATATGAGAGGTTCCGTGGCTGGGCTAATTCGAGTCCTTCCCCTGCCTCCAAAGGATGGGAAGTGTGTTCTCATTTGGGTACAGGCTGCTTGGGTGACAAAACCCTGATGAAAGCTACAACGTGGAGCCGGAGAGAGGGCATTCACTGAGGAGCTCAGATTTCTTTGTTTACAGTGGTTACACACTATTTGGACAATGCAATTCCAGCAAAACCGTTTCCTCAGCACAGGCTCAATTTTCCCTGGTGCTCTCATGTGAACATGGAATACAATCCCTGGTTTATTGGTTTTCCTGGCACTGTCTAAGCATGGATCTACTGCCTCAGCTCTCTTGGACAATCAGGTGTTGCATGTCATTTAAGAAAGCAAACAACAACAAAGCAATAGTTTGCTTCCCAGCCCTGCATTCCCTTTGCAGCTGTTTTTAATGAATTCCAGCAGCATCTCTGACTCCCCTTCCAGTTGTACAGAGCAGAGTGGGAAGGTTTCAGCCACCAGGCAGCCAGTCAAGAACTGCTCCAGCTGAGTGGTGCAAGATTTCCCAGCTTGGGAAGGCGGGTCACAGGGAAGTGCAATTGTACAGTGATGAATCTGTGACTTGAGCACTTGCACTGGAGAGGAGTCACTGCAGTAGCCTGGCAAGAAGGGAAGTGGTTTTGTGTGTGAAAGGAATGACAAGGAGGACATTAATCACTCCAGAGAATAACAAACAACCTGTTCTAGCTGGAAAATCAGGTCCCTCTTCCCTACTTTTTTAATCCTTGCCAAAAGCACCCCTGTGCTGGAGCAGACAAAGGAGCATCTCTGGTCACAGGGAATGTTAATGGTGAAAGAGCCCTGGTATTTGGAAACTTCCTTCAGTTCCTGTGTAAGAGTTGTCACAGGAAGGAAGCTCAGCCACGCAGAGCGCGGATGGATCAGGCTGATGCCACAGGGGAAGGAAAGATCCAGTGATGAGTCTGAGGAGATGAGTATTTTAATTAACTCTGGAGATGTGAATACCTGGGGTTGTGTGGGTCTACAGGGATTTGGTGTGAGCTGCCCTGGCTTTTCCCCCTTGCCTTGTCCTGAGTGGGTCTTTCCTGACCCTCTGCACGTGCAGAGCTGGTGGACTTGGAAGTCCCTCTGGAACAGGGAAGTGGGTGGAGCTGGGGGCTGGCCTCAGCTGGATCTGCTGAGCAAAGATGTTCAGGGTGGTGGGGCTGGGAATGTTCCTGGCTCCTCCTTTTCTGTGGGAGCCAGAGGGTTTGAAGTGAGCAGCTGCAGGAGATCTGCTCCGGGTGTTCCAGGAAGGATTGTCTCTTCCAAGCCCTGGAAATTGAGAGGAAAATCCAATCCTACACTGAGGTCATGCCTTAAAACACCATTCTTAAAGTGGGAGCTGAGGGCGTTCAGTGTACTGTGGGGTATGGGCCTTTCTCTCCCATGAGTTCAAGTGTGACTTTTTTATTAAGCAAACCAATTTCTTTTTCTTTCTCATCATGCAAAAGCCACTGCTAAAACTCCAGCTTCCCTCTGTTAATGACTGAGTGGTTTGAGTTTGTCAGGAGGGAACAATGTGGAGCAGCAGCAGATTTGACTGATTGCTGCAGACTGGGAAACGAATGGAAGGAACTGAATTATTTTATTAAATTTTCCTTTGCTATGAAAAATTTCTGTGGATCATAATGTGTCAATTTAAAGCAAATTAAGCAAGTCTTAGAAGAAAACCTGAAATTCAACTTCATCTCCTGTCCAGTACAGTACAGCTTTGGTAGGAGTGCTGGAGGCAAGGAACATGAAGCAATATGAAAGTCAGGATGGGATCCTGTCATCATCTTGCTTTGAGCCTGTAACAGGATCTAACTGAGGAGCTGCTCTTGGAACAGGAAAACTCCCTGATCCTTGCCATGCGTTAAACCATAGCATCAGCTTGGAGCTTATCTTAAAGCTGTAACCCTTAGCAAGGGGTCTGAGAGCTGCAGGGAGCAGTTGTGATGGATGAGAAATGAAGCAGCATGAAGTAGTCTGTGGGGCTGTCTCGTGTCTGTATGAATTGCACAAATTGTTCATCCTTTCAAGTTTAATTTCTGTCAGCTCCTCTTGCAGTGGTGCTCAGCTGCTCTCAGTGTTTTTCAGGTCCTGTCTCAGCTCTCAGGATTGATGCAGCAGCTCAGAATTGATGTGGCATTTCAGGGTGCTCCGTCACCCCAGGAAGTTTTAGCTTGGGAATATACACTGAATTCTTCTGTTACACAAATGTTTCCTGGGGCAAACTGCAGTGTTTTCCCTGCCTTGGATGTGTACCGTGTGGGGAATTAGGAGAGAACTCTATGTGAGCATCAGTGAGACACTGTGAGAAATGTGGTGGTGGCTTTGTGTGCCCATCCTGAGCTGTCTAGACTTCATTGGCAGATGAGTCCCTGTAGATTCTCTGAAGCAGGGAGAGTGGTGAAGACCCCCTGAGTGGGGATAGGGATGGGAGAAAGTTAATTACAGACATGTCCTGCAAGTGCAAATTCCATAATGGATGCAGAACATGTTTATCAGCTGATACCCCCCAGACTCACCTCCACAGTGTTCCTTGTTAATTTTATTGGTGTATTATCAGCTTTCTACTTCTTTCCTCTCCCAAAGGCATCTTTAAGAGGGACTTAAACATATTTATTTTACTTAGCTCATGTATATATTATTGGACAGGAAACAATAAATAAATGGCTGTTTTTTAATTGGCAACAGACTTTGGCATTCAGTAATTGAACAGATCTTGCTAATGAGCACCTGCCATCAGACTGCAGGTCATTTCCACTAACACTAATTAGGCAGTAACCTTCTATTCCAGTTCAGCATCCTATTTGCTAATTAGAATTCCCAAATTTGGTGGAAAAAATGTCTAAGGAATATGCAGCAACTGTGGTGAAGTGATCTGGCTGTGTGCTCATTGTGAGCAGAATATTAAGTGAAAGCTTCCAGCAGCTGCGGAGTTTCACTCCCCTTCTTCCCTTAGGTTCCAAAACGGCCCAGTGACCTCCTGGGCCTCTCCTGGCTCTGGGCCCTTGGTGCCTCACCTGGCAGAAAGAGAAATGTGTCAGAAGATGGCATCACCACCCTTCTATGGGATTTGCTTCCTTGGGAAGCCAGACCACGAGGATGAGCTGCAGCTCTAGCCCACCAAGGCAGATCTCATGAAATCTTCTACAATGAAGACATTGAATCCTTTTTGAATGTACTTTTTAATGAGGAAGAGACATAAAGGAATTTTTTGCAATAGTTCTGCCTTTTGCAATAATTCTGCCTGATGTTCACTTTAAGTAAGGGTGTGTGCTTTTGAAGCATTAGAAACTTAATCTAAATCAAAATAAATATTGCAATTGGCACCATAAAGGTGTTTAAAGCCAGTTTTTTATAGTCATGTAAAGGGATTTGACTAGACTGGGAGATCTGCATCATCTAAATGAGACACCTGCTATTCCCCCCTCTGAGCTGCCTTACAGCAGGAGTATTTGCAAATAGCTGAGTAGAAGTTATTAATCTCAAATTTAAGCATGTGAGGTTTTGCTTCATTAAAAAAAAGTACTGATTGTATTTTACATACTCTGTAAAGAGAAATTATTCTGTCTATTTTAAATTCTTCTACTGGTTCTTATTTCTGTTATCAACTGTTGACTTTCTCTTTTTTCCACTTGACAGTTCCTGTAAAACCTTGTTCCTGCAAATCTCTCTTCTCACCTGTCAGGCTGCCACCAGTTCAGACCATCCTGCCTCCTGCAATCTCTTGGTACTTTCAGTCCCGCTTTCTGAGTAACTTAAACTTCTGTTTAAATGTTTTTAAAAACAAAGCCTGGCTCTATGAGTAGCTTTTGCAATTAGGTATTTGAGGCAGGGAGCTGTGGCCATGGAGAAAAAAAAAAGTTATCTTTTTGTTACAGGGTTTATTGTGTTGGTTGCTGCTCTTTCCTTACAGATGTTTCAATTTAAAGTTGGGGAAAATAGTTTTCATGTACAAAAACTATTTGAGTCATCAAATGATGCTTGGCTGACATTTGCTTGCCTCTAGGAGCTGAGCTGAATTTTGATCAGTGTTGCCTTGTGCAGGAGCTGGGGCTGAACCCCGCAAGCTCTCTGTCCCAGGCACTGGCACAGCTCAGGCTGTGCAGGAGGAGCTGGGGCTGGTCTGCAGGGCAAGGCAGGGCAGAGACTGCTGCTTGCAGGGCACAACCTGAGAAACTTTAGCACCGTGAGGGAATAAAGAGTGTCCAGCCTCAGCTTGCTCCTCTGCCTTGAGCACTCGGCCAAGCCTGAGCTTAAGCGTTTATGTAAATCGCTGCAATAAAGTGCTTAAAGCCAGGGACAGTCCTCCAAAGACACTCTGCTTCGGTTAAGCCTGGCTTAAATGGAGAAGAATTTTGTCTGGAGTCGCAGAGCAGCTTTGGGGGTGCCCTCAGGTGAGTTCACATAAATCAGGTTAAAAACAGAAGTCGCAGCCCCTCGGGTGAGACTTGACAAGTGGCTCTGTCAGTATTTCTGGGATGTTTTAGTGCACAGCTAAACCTTTTCGTTTAAGCTAAACTTGTGATATTTGATTTGGAGTTTTGGGTCCAGAGTAACTTTGGAGAGAGAGGTGCGGCTGCAAAGAGAGGACAGTGATGGTGCCTCCACAGCCCTTTGAGTGCCCTGTGGTGTTGCAGATCATGAATAATTTCAGATCATGGGGTGCAGAACACAGAGCACAAAGCCAGGACTGCCGTGGGACAGAGGAGAGCCTGGCATCCCTCACCTTCCGACCAGCAACAGCTCAAAGGAGGGCAGCCACATCTGCTTGGGTGGTTCAGAGTGGACAGTCAAGAGCTGTGATTGCACCACGAATGCAAAATGCTCTGATGAGTTAAATGTTTATGTGAAAACTGTGCACACTCACTCATCTCTGCTTCTATGGAAACAAGGCTGAGGTACTTCACTTTGTCTCTTTTAGATTTTGAAGAAGTCCTGTATAGAAATCCTGGCAGCAGAGCCTTCCAGTATCTGTGCAGGGGGTAAGTATGAAAGAAGCTATGGTTCTTCATGTTGCCTGAAATACAATTTTCAGTTCATCTCTAATTGCTGGAGAGTGCAAGATTCACTACTTACTGGGGTCTAAATATTTCACCTTTTTGGGGAGTGAATTTCTTTTTCACCTTAGGATAGTTTGCAGGTGTCCTGCTTTTGCCAAGTGATGTCAAATGGGATTTTCTTACAGAAAAGGCCTGAATTCAAAAGTTTTGCATAAATATTTTTCTGTCAAACCACAGTCTCAGCTGTGCCAGACTTGAAGTAGATGCACTGCACTTAAAAAGATATTTACATACTTATTCAAATGATAAACAATGATGCTTATAGTCATGGCCCAGAAGATGGCTTATCATTTATAGACATCTTAACACTTTCTAAGTGCTTGATATTATCACTCCCAGTCATTGTGCCATAATGGGAGGACAGGGGTAGGAACAGCTGTGCCCAGCAGAGCAGCTGAGAGGAAATGCAGAGGAGTTTGTAAAAACTGTTTGCATCAGAATTTGGCCAGGACTTCAAAAGAGGAGCAATCCTTGGAAAATGCCATCAGTCATTTGGATCCTCAGTTCAGGCCCTCATCTCCAATTTTGGGCAAACAGTCCCTTGCTCTTGGCCTGCAGGTAATCTCTTAGGGCTTTGAGACTGATGAAAGTGTCATTGACTACACAAATTACATGCATTAGTGTCCTCAAAATGAATGTTTGCAGGTACAGTTGTGACACCTCAAGTTTTCATGTTGCTTCACCATCCTTGAAAGATGGTGGCAGTTTTTTCCTTTTTTTTTTTGTTTGCAAGGAGCAAACCTGAGGGCTCTGTGTTACCTGAGGCCACTCTTGCACTGCTGACTTGCCCAAGACACTGCAGGGATGGATTTCAGCAGTGACATCATTCTGAAATGGCAGTTTCTGGGTGATTTGGCCATGCAGGGGGAACTGGGCTGTTTAGTCCATCCCCAAGCAGAGTCAGGTTCCCATGGTCCTGCTGATATCTCTGGTTGCTGTCCTTTGACTGTACTTAAACCCTCATCCCCCAGAGGTTGAGACTTCTGTGATATTCCTTGAATATTCACCAGAACAGAGCTCTTGTGTTCTTCCCAAAAGCTGTCCTCTAGCATGAAGTGGGCCTGGAGCAGCTTCCCTGGATGTGCTGGGATGATTTGCAGCTTGGCTGCAAACAAGTGGGACCTGGAAGGGCGCCCAGATTCCAGAGCAAATCTGCTTTTCTTGACAAGTACAGTGTGCGGGTCCTCAGGGGAGATGAGAGAAGATGGAGGCTGTAAATTGCAAGGGGAAAGACCTGAACCTGCAAAAACAAGGTTCCTTGTTGCTCCTGGGGATTTTAAATCTTGGAGTGGTGTCCCTGATGCATTGAGGTTACTCCTGGTTTGTCTTAGACAATTTTGTGTTCCAATCACATTCCCCAGCCAAACTGCAGTGGGGATGAGCCGAGTGCCTCTCCCAGCGAGTCACAGGAGTTGTGGGGGCTGCTTCCTTTGCAGTTACTTGGGAAAGGAACACTTAATCTTCTCCAAATTATCTGTCACTAGCAGATTTTTTTTTTGCCTTTTTTCACCCAAAACTTTCTGCCATTTAAAATGGACACTTGGGGAGGGAAAAGCTCAGTGTCCTTGAAGCTTCATGTTTCCACTGCAGGCCAGTTAAAGTGTATCTGTGGTGAGGTGTCTCCTGCTTCTAAAAATTCAAGTTGAAATTGGGAAGGGAGAGCACGGAAGTTGCATTTTTAACAGGTTTTAAACTTAATTGTGAAACTGTCAGTTTTAGCAGATGAAAATCTAGATGACCATTCCCTGACTTGCTCTGCATCAATAATAATCCAGTGCCTGTTTTGGCAGAGTCCTTCCAGGTTGTGGTGAGGGGAAATGGCTTTCGCCACGCCCGCAACGTCGACCGGGTGCTCTGCAGCTTCAGGATCAACGACACAGTCACCCTCAGTAAGCTCCTTGGATTTGTTTTCCTTTCTGACTCTGCGCTGGCAGACATTTGGCTCTGCAAACATGTTGGTTGTGAGAGCAGTTGTTACGGGATGAGGAGCTTTTAATTTGCAGGATGCAGAAGGGATTATTTTTTAAGAAGCAGGTTGCTGGTGGCACTGTGTGCTGTGACTGACAGCAAGTATGTGAGCAGGTGATGAGGAATCCTGTGCCTTTGAAGGCAAGAATCTTGCTTCAAAGAGCATCCCCCAGTGCCTGCCTGGCCTGCGTGCAGGGGGATCAGGTGTGTTTCTCCCCTCACCTGTGTTTTTGGGTGCTCAGTGCCCTGCTGATGCAGCTCTATCCTCCCTGCTGGTGGGAGTTGTGCTGGAGCAGGGGTTCTGGTACTGCTGTGCTTCTGGGGAAGCTTGGGAAGGTGTTCCCTCTGCAGTTCCCCCAGTAGGAGAACTGAGGTAAGAGGAGCAAATTATCTCCTCAGAGTCTGGTCTGTTTGAGAAGTACACTGAGAGCCACCGAGCTGGCAGCACTGAGGACCCTCCTGCCTTCCTCTGACCCTAATGGGAACCCAGATAACTCACAGCCGGCACCACCAATGACAGCAGAATTCATCCTTCCTCACACAGGATTTGTTCAGAAAATGCCTGATTGTTTTGGAGGTAGTCCTGACCCTGTTCAATACTAAATAAATGCATTAATTAGCTCTGAAAGGTGGAGATCTAAAGGTTCAGTGTATTTTGAGCATCTGAGTAACTTGTTCTTTGGAGCAGGGGCACTTTGCTGAGGCTTGCCCTTTGTAGGATGTCAATGAGCCCTGGGCAGGTGTGGGACAGTTGTGCTGTTGTGTGGCCTCCTGTAGGAGGAAACGCTCTGGACTTGCAATCCCTATGTCACCAAGCAGAAAGTTTGGCTGGCCCTGGTTCACATTTGCTTAGTTCAGATGTGACCAGCACTGAGGATGTGAGGAGCAGAAGCTGGAGGGCTCTGGAGCAGGGCACTTATTCCTGGGAGCATCCTAAGGGAGTTGGGAATGCCATCCCTCTGCTTCCCACTGCTCAGGGTTCTCTCTGGAGAGGCACAAACACAGGGAATGATGTGTGAGGGTGCTCTCACCCCAAACACTATGATCTACTGCTGAGGAGGAGGAGGAGGAATCCTTCCTCCCTCTGTGCTGACTGCAAGTCCAGCCCAGTCACTTTTTATGGTGTCTGTCGTCACAGTTCCATTGTAGCTTTCAGGAAAGATCAGCTTGTCCTAATGCAGCCCCTGGGCTTTTTGAATTTGAAGCTGTCTTCCTGTGTCCACAGAATAGCTGTGGAAAATGAGGATAAGGGCCAGCCACATTTCCTGCCTTCTGACCCAATGCATTCATGGTGTCCTCAATTGCTGCAGAGGTGAAGAGTGAGCTCACCCTCTCTGGCACTGCACCAGGACCTCTCTAGGTGCTCTGAAGCTGTGTTGTGGCAGGAAAAGGCCATAAACCCAAATTCTGGCTTCAGCCCCTCCCTGAGCAAGGGAACTCAGCAGTTCCCAAAGCCAGGTGTCTCCAGGTGGGAACTGGCAGAGCTCTGTTGTGTTTGAGCTGCTCTTTGGGAGATCCCAGAGCCTGCAGCCCCTTCCTACTGCTCCCAACTCAAACTCTCTGCCTGAGAGAACAGAACCAGGATTTTATGGAAACCTCATGGAGGTTGGAAAGCTCAGCTGTCTTTGTTTGCTTCAAACCTCTCTACCTCTGATTGTATCAGGGAGGGAAGTATTTTTAAAGATAACACTAAGCCAATAGTTCCTGAAAACTTAAATTATCCCAGATGAGATGTAGTGAGCACGGCTAGGATGTGCTGAGGTTAAAGGCATGAGCTAATGGGGTTTTGTCGGGATTATTGGCAAGGAAAAGTGGCAGCTGAAGAGAGCATCGACTCATAATGTTCATAGCTATGGGATAAAAAAAAGGGAACATCTGTAGAAACCATGAGGAATATTTGGCTGAGCAGAGCTGTAATCAGATGCATGTTCAGCAGCAGGGTGTTCCTGCCAGCAGCAGCACCTGGGAGAATTGGGTTCAGCCTGTACAGAGTTAAAATTATCCAGTGCAGTGACTTATGACTGTTCTGTGGTGCTAAAATGTCTGAGTCTGCCCAGATTGTGCAGGAGCCAGCAAAGATAGCTCTGGGCAGAGAGGCTGAGCTCTGTCCTAAGCAATTTAAAGCTGAATGGAGAGATGAAAGGTTGGTGAAGGAGCAGGCACCACAGCAGAGTGGGGCTGGATCTGCTGTACTCTGGTGAATGCTCTGGATGCTTGGCCAAACCCCATCCTTTCACAAACTGGCCTGGATTTGCTTTATTCAGACACTGGGAGCAGGACAGTGCAGGAGGTCAGCAGTGGGATGTATGAGGGACTGGATCCCCACACTGCCCAACAAATGTCTCCTAAAAATTGTCTCCTGTTTTTAAAGCCTGAAATACTGCTCCTATTTCATTTCTCTAGGCAGCGCAGAACTTTTCTTGTGTTATCCTCTTTACTTTCTTGCAGCCCTGTCACTCTCAGCACAGAAATTTTGCTCTGCAGTTCCACTCTCTAACTCCAGAATGTTTTGCTTTGCAGTTCCACTCTCTAACCCCTGGCTTCCCTGCCTTGATATCACTGTAACCCTCCACTGGTTTTTTTTATTATTATTTTCTAACAGCAGCTTTTCTCTTTCTATGATGGTGCTAGAGAATGTCCCTCTCTATACCAACTCCCTGAGGTGTTCTGGGGGCTGTGACCTTTATGAGGGACAAAATATTAGATTAAATGCCTCTAATCTTCCCAGGGTGAGAACATGCAGCAAGGAGAGCTTGGCCTCTGATTTTGAAGGGTGGCTGAAGTCATTGCCTGTCAAAGAATATGAAAAAGGAAGAAAATGGTTGTTCTTCCTTCAAATGCTGCCCCAGCCTCCAGCAAGTTGCAGTGACAGAACTTTTAACCCAGGCTCCCTGTGCCTTTTTCTCCAGCAGAGCTTCCTGCAGCTGCCCAGGCTGAGTGGAGGGACGAGCCCAGGGCAGGGAGGGGGGTGATGTGCTGAGTGAGGAGCAGACCCCACATGCAGGGTGGGAGCTCTGCCAGGCTCCCCCAGTGCTCCAGGTACTGCTGGGCACCAGGGTGGTCCCTTTGTGGCACCAATGAAGAGCTGATGGTGACAGCTCTGGGGCTGGAGCCGTGCTGGCCCGGGGCTCCTGGAGGGACCCAGGTGCAACTGGTGGTGCAGCTCCCCGAGCAGATCAGCCCTGGGGTGCTCTGCCAGCTTCTCCTGTAGCCTCAAAGCTCCTTGAACAGTTGTTTGCTCAGCACATGAACCCCTCAGAGCAAGTCCCTGCATCCAGAGACTGCTGGGAATGTGATGTCACTGCTCTGAGCTTATCTGTTCCCCATCCCCTCACTCTGCTCTGCAAAGCTTTGGCACCCAGAGCTCTTGTGTCTCTGCACAGAGCAGAGCAATTACAGCTGATCTCAATGTGGTTTTCATTACAGCATTAGCAAAACATTTCTTATTTATGGCTCTTTCTTGTAGGCAGTTTCTGTAGCTCAGAGAGCATTCCAGTGTCTTCCTGCATTCCCAGCTCCCACAGAATGGGTTTGAAACACAAACTTTGCTTGCAGAGTTGTCACTAAAGTGGCACAAGAGGAGGAGTCAGCCAGGGGGAACAGAAACCCAGCTTTGGTCGGTGGGGCAGAGAATTAGGGAGGTGTTTTGACTCATCTGAGGTGACAAAGGGACAATGAAAGTGCTCAGGATGACTCGAAGTTGCCATTTCAGGTAGGATGATGTGCAAAGTCCTCTCAGAGCATCAGCTTCCACCCCAGCCAGGCTGGACTGAAGTCTCCCCCACTGCAGGAGCAGGAGACCAGGGCAGAGCATCTCTGAGATGAAATTCAGCTGAATTAAGGTCATGAGTACAGGGAGAGCAGAAAGAAATTGTTGGTCTGTGATATATGGGAAGCTTGGCAAACAGCTTTTGCAGCATTTTCTGGACCAAACTACTGCAGATCCTGCAGGACCTGCAGTCAGCACTTGGTATTGCAGTAGCAGTTTGGAATGCTGAGTTTTCCTAAACCCTTCTGTGAGGGATCCTTGCAGTCAGATTTCAGTGCACCAGTGAGTTCTTGGGTGAACCATTAACCAAGACGAAGACTAAATTTTGGCACGGTTATACGGCTACAAGAAAGTGCTGCTATCTCTTTAGTCACTTTCTTTGGGTTCTTGTATCTCTCTCTTCTTTTTCTTTTTTTTTTTCTTTTTTTTTCTTTCTTTTTTTTTAAAGTTTGTTCTTTTGTGTTAAAGCATCCTGCATATGTTGAAGCTTTTATTATTATGGTTAGGAAATATTCCAAGTCCAGTCTTGCCAGAAAGTTACACCCTGCTAATGGCATAAGAAATTATTCCCTGTTGCTGAGAATAATAGATTTTCCAGGCTACATTGAGCTGTTCAGGTGCAGGAACACTGAGTATAGAATTGCAGGAGTCTGAGCAGTATCAGGTACCTGCTTGAAAGGGCATCCACAGAGCCTAGATGTGTTTTTGTGGGAGGTTTGACCCTCCTCTGTTCCTGCACGCTTCTCAGGCCTCAGGACTGGCAAGTTGGGTCATCTAAGGGGTTTATGCATCAAGAGCCTTACTTTGCTTGAAGGAGTGATGCACAGATAGGAGGAAGTTGTACTCATTACTGTGGGCAGCCTTTCTCAGAAGGGAGGCATTGAGCTCTTTTCCTGGGGGTGTCCAAGCCATGCTCGTGGTTGGTGTCTGGGAGGTGATCAAGGCCTGGGCATCCCTTGTGTAAAACGTCCAAGGTGAAAAGTGATTCCAGCCCCTGGCCAGCCCCAAACCCAGAACTGAAATGACGTTCAGGGCAGCAAACTTAGCAGCAGGCTGAGCACTCCACCCTCCCTTCCCAGCCCTTCCAGCACCACTGTCAGCTGGCAGCAGTGCAAACACCAGAATCCATCCTCTGGCACGAGGATGAGGGGAGCCTTCAGCCCATCTCTGACTGCACTGGGATACAACAATGTGTCCTGCAGCAAAGCAGGACAGTGCCTCACTCCCCGTTGCAAGCACAGATGAGAAGTGTTGTTTTGTTTTCTTTCCCCTTGTAAGTTTTCCAGGCAGGAGTCAGATGGGCCAGAGTTGTGCAAACCAAATGGATGCTCTTTTGTTTAGAGCAGAGGGAAACAGTCACTCATTTTTGTGGTGAAACACAAACATTCTCCAAACAAACTAATCTGTGCCTGCAGCCAGCCTGGCCAGCCAGGAGCTCCCCCGGGGCACACGGGGCTGATAAACTTTCTAGAGAGGCATGGACTGATGGGAGTTGGGAGTGGGAAGGGAGAGAAAGAAACAAAAACCTAATCTAAGTAAAAGGCTTTGCAAGATTAAGCAGCTTTTGTTTTAGTGAATGCTGGCACAAAGAAGCCTTTGGCCTCAGCTGCCAGAGTTAGCAAAGGAGAAAACAAGACACTGATCTTCATTTTCTTGGCATGTGTGTGCTGAGACAATGTCATAAATTCATGGGAGTTAATGATATCGTCATAAATCAGGGTGAGAACAGTACTGTGGGACCAGATTGCCACCACAGCATATCCAGTCAGCTGGAAAATGTGCTGGGTAGCTCCTCAGGGTCCCCTACTGTCTGGTTACCAGTGGTGGTACAAAACTCTGACTCAAGTCTACAGAAGTGGAATATCAGTCAATGTTCCTGCTTCTCAGGCAATTGCCTGTTGGTAGTTTCTCTCACTCATTTTTAAAACCAGTGTAATTCAGGCTGGAAGGTTTAACTAAGGTGCAGATGCTTCTGTTTAAAATACAACATTTTCCATAATATACAACTTTCTTAACTTGGATATCTCTGTTGCCACTGCACCTGGGCTCCCGCACAGAGTGATTCTGTACTCTGACCTTCCAAAGAGCTCCACACCTTCAGCTCTGCCATGGCTCAGACATGTGAGGCAGCTCTTCATCCCCCATCTCGTTTATATATCAAGAGTAAGGAAAGCCATTATTTAAACTTGCTCTTTAAGGCCTATATGACTGATTTGGCAGTATATCCTACTATTTCTCTTTTGCAGATGAGAAGCCTTTCGTGGTGGAGGACACCTACCTGCTATGCCCAGCGCCTGTGCTAAGGGAAGTTGGCATGTATGTTTTTCCTGCCCCAATATTCACTCCGCACGTGGAGAGATGGGTCTGGGTCTCTTCCCTGTGTTCTCTTGTTCTGTTTGGATCCTAAGCTGCTATTCTGTCGTGTTCAGTGGCAGCTGTGCTCTGGAGCACAGGGACCAGGGCGCCACCAGTGGGAATTATTGTGCAAGGGGCTTTCTGAGCACCAGCAGCCTATGGCACAGCATGGTATCAGAGGGCTGTGCACAAGCTGCCTGACTTGTTTCTTCATTTTTTTCAGGGAAGCAGCTCTTCAAGTCAGTATGAACGATGGTCTGAGCTTCATCTCCAGCTCTGTCATCATCTCCAGCACACACTGTGTAAGTTTTGATTCCTAAAATGCTTCTGTGGGATGCTGGGATTTAACACCAGGTGTGTGTTCCATCAGCAGCAGGGCTGCCAGGTTGGGTCTGCCTAGTGTGAAGGAAGTGTTCCCCCCGCCTGAGGGTGTTTGAATGTGTGGCAGTGTGACATGTGTTCCCCAATGTGGCCAAGCCCTTGAGTCTTCAGTGAACACCTCAGGCTCCAGGTCTGTGGTGGGACAGGGACCAGGGCTGGGCTGGCAGTGCCCTGGAGGTGTCTGTGCCTACCTGGCCACTGCCCAGGGAACAAGGAGCAACTCTGCTGACCTTCCTTACCTGGGCTGATCCCTCTGCAGCAATTCCAGCAGCTGTGATTAACCTGTCTGCATGGAAACCAGCACAAGGCCAGAAATGTGCTGGATTCCCCCCTGAAGTGGGGTTTGTGGGGGCTGTCAGTGGGAATTGCTGCACTCAGGCTCTGCTGGGACCGGAATGATGAAATTTGTAATTCCCAGTAATGCTGAAGATGCTGCTTCTGCTGCATGCTGGCTGTTGGGAACAGGGCATGAAATGGGTCATGCTGGGGGTGGTGGGGGGGGAGGGGGGTCGTGAAGAAATTCATTTGGAATTCCCAGCAGTCATTCGGTGCATTCAGTGTTTCAGTGCATTCAGATTTATTCATCTGTAGGGAGACCTATAATTGCCCAGGCCATGGGTGAGGCACTGCTTTAATTTTCCTGTGAACTGGCTTAAAATAATTTTTGAGAAGCCAGAGCAGTGATGCCAGAAAGACTTAAAAATGTGTCCCCAGCCTGCTTTTGTCCCTGTGCAGCCAAGGTGACTGGGTCTCCGTGCAGAACAAGAGAGAGGCTAACCACATCAGTTACCAGAATGGTTCTGTAGCTGAGGCACCAGCTGAAAAAAGGCTTTTGTGTCACTTGAACTTGATCCTTGTTCA
The DNA here is from genome assembly GCA_013397095.1 of Sterrhoptilus dennistouni. Classification (NCBI taxonomy): domain Eukaryota; kingdom Metazoa; phylum Chordata; class Aves; order Passeriformes; family Zosteropidae; genus Sterrhoptilus; species Sterrhoptilus dennistouni. The sequence goes on along the minus strand of VWZU01008039.1, from coordinate 237,492 downwards.
ACAAGGACAAGATTGTGTGGAGAGTTTTGAGAGCTTACACAAGAGGTTATATTCCAAAACTGACAAAGATTTCCTTATATCTTAAAAGAAGGGAATTTATTTTATTGGTCAAGTTTTAGTTTCTAGTTCATTGATCACTGACAAAAAAAGCATTTGCCTGTTGCCAGCACATAGCAGTTTACTGTGTTTTACTCACATGAGGCAGGACCTGGGAAACAATTCTTTGAGAAAAAATATTCCTTCCTCATATGCTTTCTTCCAGGGTTAGAATTACTATTTGCAGGTTATAGGAGATGAAATATCTGTTTGTCTTCTGTTGTTTAACATCTGTAAGGAAATTTTTGAAAATGCCTATGCTTCACGGCACTGCCTGTTACTCCAGTGCCTCCAGACTGGGAACCTGGATCTGCTATGCAATTGAGCAGCCACAACTCAAATCCTTCATTTGAAGCTAGATGCAGAGACATTCTGTGGCTGCTTTGCAAATTCTACCTCAGGCTTCAGTAATCGAGCCCATTGCTCCTGGGCAAACACACATTTTGTCTTTGTAGCAGTGTTTTATATTTTTGAATTCTTTTTAAAGATAAAACTTTACTGAAACTGCAATGCTCTCTTTAATTAAGGTTACAAGGACTCCAGTCCTGGAAATACCTCTATACAAAGTGAGCACCAAATTGTTTAATTGACTTCAGACCTAGAATTGGGTCTGTTGGACCATCTACAGCTCAGGTGGGAGAGTGAGAGCTGGGAAATGAAGTGATGGTAGCACACAGGGAAAAACCAAATATTATCTTCCCTTTGTGCATGCCAGCCATCAGTGCATTGGGTTCCCCTCTGTGCTGTGTTTCTGGAATGGTCAGGCTTGGGAGCAGGTCTGGAATTCCCTCTCCAAAAGCTCCCCGATGGCAGCAGTGCCACACTCACCTTGGTGCCAATACCCTGAACTCCAACCCCCTTTGCCCCCCAGGAATGGGTGTTTAGTGGGAGAAGGAGCAAAGCCAGCAGCTCCACAGTCTGAAAAGCTTTGCCATTTATATTCTGGTGCAGCTCCACAACAAATCCTTCCTATGCAACATGTAAATGATCTGCACAAATCCCATTTTCTCTGCAAGCAATAGCTGTCATTTTCTATCAACTGTCCTTTTTCAAGGACTCTCTGTAGTTAATCCAGAGAAGCAAAAATTCAATTAAGAGCATAGCTGAAGCAGATATCTGCTTTCCTGGCAAGCAAAGACCAAAAATGAAGTCAGAAAAGTCAGCTGAATTTTGACCCCTTGCTGGAAGAATTAGCAAGTGGTGGCTGGTGAAGTTGAGGAGCTCTAAGGAAAGGAGTTACTCCTGGTGCTGTGTTAGGAGTTTGAAGAACTGGAAGAGAGGAAAGTATTAAATACTGTGTTGTGAATGGGCAGGTGTCCCCGGGCACTGCACACCAAGCAATGTAGGAAAGGGAATGTACAAGACAGGAAAGAATTGCAAAGGCCGTGTTTGAGGGCAGGAAGATAGGGCCAAGTTTTGCTGTGCAGAAAGAACATCTCAGAGAGAAGCCAGGATGGGAATTGAAATAAGTCTTTGTTCATTTTCTAAAATGCTCCCAGAAGAGGAAAAACCACTCATGACTTCTTGCACTGGTAGCTCTCAAACCCGAAACTGCAGGGACAGCATAATGCAGCTCTTCCTAGGCAGATCTTGGCTGGGAGAGCAGGGAATGTCACCAGATCAATAAATGGCTTGGGATGTTGGCTGAGGTGTCAGGTGGGGGCAGGCCCCACTATTTTGGGTAGAAAGAGCCCCTCTGGTCTGACAATTCCCGCTGAAAGGTGTAGGAGCCATCAGTCAGCTAAAGCTTTGGTATTTTAACCTGGAGAGGTTTTGCAGCTCCCAGAAGGAGGTGGGGACTGGCACAGCCTCACTACACCCGGGTATCCGGACTTTCTTCCTGTGGCACTTTGAAAGAATGAAGGAATTTGCACCTTTGTGTTAATCAGTAGTGGATGGATTTGACCTTTAAATGTGGAGAAAGTCAGAGGAGGACTACAGCCTGGTAGTAAAAACCGATGACCTTTTCACTGAAGGCTTGTTTTTGTTGGGTTTGTTGTTTTTTGTTTTCAATTAAAAAGAAGTGTAATTCAATGTTAATGTAATGTAATTCAGAGTGGGGTTTTCTCAATTGTGACTTTGTTCTGAGCTGCACAATTAGGCTGTGCCAATGATCAGTGTCCTCGTCCTCCCCCCCACCAAAGGCGCTCTCTGGGGTATCAATCGAGGCTTTTTGAGGCTTCAGAGTCCGTTTAATGAGAATTTCCTGGGCCCTTGACCTAGGTGTTTGTTATTAAATGAGGCATTGCTCGATGGGAGCTCCAGGGCATTTCAGGATTGCTTCTACAAGAAATTGCTCTTAAATGCTGTAAGTGTGATAGGCAGGGAGTGGTTTTTACTTCACAGGTCACATGAAGAGTTAAACGTGCAGTGATGATTTCACTCTGATATTGCCGCATGGCCTGATTTGTAATATCCTGAAGTGTGGTTGTCATATTGCAAAATCCATGTTCCTATGGGTTGGGAAACAGGGAGTCACAGAAGAGAAATAAATTGGAAGTGGGGGCAGGACAGGATGGAAGTTTTGAAAAGCTTTAATTTGAGAACATCAGAATAGTTTGTGGCTGTGCTCCTGTGACAGTGCTGAGGTTAAATAGGAAATGCAATCCAGTATCTCTGCACACGTGTGCACCCCACTTAATAATGAGATTGAAACAGAGCACTCTGAAACAAAACGTTTTGTTTTATTTTATTGAAATGTTTTTCTGTTGGAAATGTGATTTCAATTTAAACTGAGTTTCAGAAGGAAACTTATCCCAGAGTTGTTGTTGTGTGTGTCCAGGTCATGCTGGCAGGTTCTTACCCCATCAAATTCCTGGGGAGCTGCCAGTGAGAAGCCCCTCCTGCTCAGCTCAGGGGGCTGGGGGAAAAGCTCAGTGTTTTCATAAGGATAAACACAGTGAGTTTCATAAGGATAAATAGCAATCGAGGGTTAGAGAATTGTTTTCCCAACCGAAGATTTTCCTTTGTAACAGAGGGTGCAATGATCACTCCTTCCCACGAGGTGTTTGCCTGCTCTGTTTGGAGTGTGAATTTTTCAGGGCAGAAGTTGTCCCTTGCTCTGGGTTTGTCCAGCCTGTGGGGAAGGGAGGCTGACTGCTGTTTGCACTGGGTTGTAAAGCAGATAACGGAATGCTGGAAAAAGGTTTGCAGTTCTCGTCCTTTCAGCTCTGGAGGGAGAGGAGGGAAACAAATCATTGCCAGAGAGGCATTTCGTGTCCCAGCACAGAGAACAAGGGGAAAGGAGCTGAGAACACCTTTGCTGGGTGACCTCAAGCAGGTGCTTCATGCTCACATCCCCTGCTGAGCTTGGCACCCACTCAAGCAGCTCCACGCAGACATGGACAAGAGGCTGACCTTGCAGGGCAGTTAGTTTTCATTTCCTTTTAGAAATTAGGCCACATTGTTTCTGTTATATTAAAAAAAAATTCCTGCATGCGATGAATGATGGTTGTTGGTTTCTGTTGCTGTGTGCACAGTAAAGTGAGAAACTAGGAAATAAAATCTTAAACAAAAAATAAGATTAGAAAAAACAAAACAAACCCAAATGCAATAACAAAAAAAAAGCCTGTCTGCTGTGTTGCAGCATCTTTTGGAAAACCTTCAGGAATAAGCCATAATTCCATTGAAATTCCAATGAACTGATTTCTGTTTTTCTATGAACAGATACATTTTCGTTTCTGCATTAGAAGCATCAAGGATGTGTAAGATGAAAGAGGGGTTTAGTACCACAGATTCTGCCTCAGCTTTGTCTTGCCTCATGATTGCACCCGTGCTTCCCAGGGCAGAATTTTGGGAGCCTGCTTGGGCAGTGATCTCAGCAGGGAACAGCAAAGGAGTGCTGAGCATGAGTCATTTCCTCCGTGGCACACCATGGCTGGAGGGGCCATCCCTCCTCCCTAAGCATTAAAGGAATGTGCACCTCGTTCATTGTTCATACCAAGCTTAGGGGTCGGATCTTCCCTGGGATCATGTGTGTGTGCCTCGAGGGAGTTGTTACCTTCTAGAACATATGCCAGGGTTTGTGGGTCAGTGGTCATCAGGAAACACCACAGGGAAGTTTCTGAACCAGACTTTGCCATCCCTTCCCTCCTTTCTTGGGGAGAACCTGCACTCCAGGAGCTGGGTCAGGCTGGTGTCTCCTGGCCAAGGAACTCTGCAGTCCCAGCCCAGCTTCTCATGCCCCTGACAGTTCCACAGCTGAGTGGAGGCTGGATGGGGTTTGGAGCAGCCTGGGACAGCAGAAAGTGTCCCTGATGATGGGAGGGGAGCAGAATAGGATGAGCTTTAAGGTCCCTACTGACCCAAACCATTCTGTGATTCTGAGTTTCTCTCTCTATTTTTATATATATATATATATACACCTCCTATATATGAGGAAATGCGTCTAGCATGTCCTGCTCCAGATTTCCTGCCATTGCTCTTGTACAACGTCTTCCAGAGGTTCTTTTCCATTGTACTTCCACTGCCAGCAATACTTGCAGCACTTTCTTGGCCTTGCTGGACTCTGGCAGGGCAAAGGAGTCTTGAAGGCACAGCTGCCTCTCTTTCTCCACAGCTTATTTGTTTCAGAGTCTGCATGGGGGAGTTTTAAACGAGATGTGGAGCACCTTGAGAGGCCATCCAAAGAGTCCACTATTTTTCTATTACTATTTCTTGGTTAGATAACAAGGTGTTTCAAAAGACCAGCTGCAAGCACTGTCCTGGTCTCCAGCAGCTCTCAGGAAGCAAAGTGCTAAAGTTTTACAGTAATTTGGCACAAGCTCTGAGAGCACCTTTGTTGTCTGGCTCTTGTCAGCTGTTCGGGTGTTGTGGAGTTTTAGGTTGTTGATCTCCCTGTGGGTACCAGCCCACAGGTAATCCCTGTGACAGCAGCACCCATCACAGATACTTGTGTCTGTTTAGGGGCTGGCCAGGCTTTTCTCCATTGATCTTTTCTTATGAGAAAACTTCTAGTTTACTGTAAAAATTCTCTTTTTAAAATGAAAGTTGTTTCCCCTGTCTAAATTGCCAGCCTGTATTCAATAAGTATTAAACACACTCATTGCATTATTCCATGGTTCAGTGTTTCCATGAGCATTTGCACTGTTCTTCCAAATTTTGATTTAAAAAAAAAAAAATAGAATGAAAACAGACATTTGAAATGCTTCAGCCCTTATTCACCAGCTATATAAGACTGAGAGGGAGATCTCAAAATGCCAGTGGAATTTTTGCAAAGTTTTTGAGCAGGCAGATTTTTGTTCCTGTTTATCATTCAGCTTGGCTAAGTGGCAGCTTCTATCTTAGCACAATCTGAGCTGTATAAAACCATAGACATTGTACACAGTAACAGCTAAATTCTGAGGGAGACTGGGAAGATCTGGCAGCTGTAGTCCTGCCCAGTCCTCTGGACTGGTTTGTTGCTGTGATACACAAAACCCCAGCTGGCCAGGCCAGCTGCACTGCAGACGAACAGATGTACTGGGGTATCAAAAATTTGCCTTTACAGGTTGTTCCTGGGGAGAAGGAAAGTAAAAATAAATTCTATTTTTAAAAATAAACAAAAAGTCCCTAGAAAACAGTTCAGAAGCCACTTTAATTTATTTTGTATTTTTGAAAATTGATTTTAGAATACTCTTAATGACTAAATAATTGTTTTAATATGGGGCTGAGGGGGTAGATAATGATTAGACATAAAAAGCATGATTTCTTCTACAATTTTAAGGCAGTAAAGCATTGACGTCATATTTTCTAAAGCATTGAATACCAGCAGGTTGCATTTTGCAGATGATGGATGTGCCTTTATGCTGTTTGGATGAATAGCCCCAAATATACAGCTCTGTCTTCTCAAATGAGCTTTTTTGTGTGTGTGTTGGGGTCCATGTTCCATTTCCAGACATGCCTTGGGTAAATTCTTCTCCTGTGTGGATTACCTCCTCTTGCTTCCAAGTGTCAAAGAGCAGCTTGTCTTAATCCAAGTTCTCAAGAAATTCTTTCTGCATCAGCAGACAGTTTGGAAAATGCTCTCAACCTGGTTGTTCTTCCATTACTCCGTGTTCTGGTATGATGAGAGGTTAACTGGCCCTTGAGTTGCAGGGATTTAAGCAGGCACCCATTTCTCACACCCACCAGGTCAGTCTGTCCCTGGACATGTCCTCAGTCTGGCACCGTGGCCTTGACATTGGATTGGGGCGGGGGGGGGCGTTTAAATGTCTGACTCTTGCAGCAGGAACATCTCAGAAAGGTTTAGGTCAGGCCTTACTGGACTGGGAATAGCAGGATTCTGGGGAGGAGTGGGACAGGGAGGCTGGCACAGCTCAGGGACACAGGGACATCTGGTTTGGGTTAAATCTGAGCAGCAAGAAGTGATGCACATTTGGGGCTTGACAGCTGAACTGTGCTGGCCTGTGCAGCAGTTTGCAGTGCTGATCAATACTGGAGAATTGGAAATGTGTTTTAACTGGGAGAAGAGTCCCAGCTGGAGAGAAGGGGATCTTCTGGAGTTAATGATGGGGAAACTCCCTGCGTGTCCTTGTGCTGGATGTTCAGATCTCTTGTAAAGCTCCTGGAAGAGCTGCTCTGAGTCAGCACAGCTGAGCGGAGTAGGAGGACCTGGGTCATGGGCTCCTGGAAATCACTGCAAGTTTTCTGTTTGGAGCCAGTTGTAACACCAATGTTGCTGTTTGTACTGCAGGAGAGAAGAGCTGCAAAGAAGCTCCTTAAACTTCAGTGAAACTTTGCCAATATTGTGGCTGCTCCATCCCTGGCAGTGTTCAAGGCCAGACTGGATGGGGCTTGGAGCACCCTGGGATAGTGGAAGGTGTCCTTGCCCATGGCAAGCGTGGGGCTGGATGGGCTTTGAGGTCCCTTCCAACCCAAACCACTCCCTGATTTCATGACTCTGTTATGAGCTCTTCTTTAAATCTTTCTTAAGCCTTCACGTAAATATTCTGAGGAATGTTACATTAATTTTAATCTGAACTGTTCCATGTAACTGCAAGGGTTAGAAAATTGATGCAAAACCTGTGAAGTGAACAAGAGGTCTCAGCCTCTCTGCAGTGAGCTGTTGGGGAGGGCAGGTGCTACATTCAGATGTGTGAGGACAGAGGAAAGCTGCACCTTGTCTGAAAATTAAATGGAGTGTGACATTAATAACTATCATTAAAGGACTTTGGGACACAGCTGGGGGCAGGGTGCACAGGGGGGATGTGTGAGGGCAGCTGTGTGTCACAGGTATCACATGCTCTCTCTGTTCTCCTCCAGTCCGATGGGACCATCCTGGCCATCGCCTTGCTGATCCTCTTCCTCCTGCTGGCTTTGGCTCTGCTCTGGTGGTTCTGGCCCCTCTGCTGCACCGTGGTAAGTGAGACCATCAGCTCAAAGCAGCATTTCAGTGCTGCCCAACAGTTAGAAATGAGGGCGGGGGGGGAAGGAGGCAGAGTTTTCCACAGGACAGATCCCAGAATGGCGCGGCATTTCTGCCACTGCTGGCTCTGCTTTGGGCTTCTGTTTCATCTGCCCAGCCATGGATTAGACCTATGGAACAGCAATGTTGCCAACACTCAAACCTCATGTCCTTTTAGTCTTGTGTTTTAGTCACAAAATGGAAATAGTTTGCAGAAATGTATTCTTTGCCATGCCTGTTCTGGATTTTCTATATCCAGCATACCCACGCTGGAGGGCTCCTGTAGAAGGGCAAGACTGATCAACCCACACTGGAGTCCTGGTTCTGCCTCAGGTGCAAGCAAGAGACATTTCTAGGTGTCCAAAATTTTGCAAGATGAACTGTGGTTCCTGGATCACCATGTCTGAAAAGCTCTTTGAATATACCAGTGACAGTGGAAGTCTGACTGTGCTTCACTGAGCATTGTCTTTCCTTCAGGCCCTTTCATAGAAGTTCAACAGCACAGTCACAGAGTTAATGTTTTAAAAGGGCAGAGAGAAATCAGGAAAGAAGGAAGAGGTCAAGGGAAGCAAGAAAGAAATCACAGGACTTGAGACGAGCTCTCATCTCTGGTGATCCTGCTGTCTGTCTGCACAGATCTGTTACACGCTGAGCATCCCTGCTGAGCCTGACATTGCCTTTCCTAGTGAGGATCAGGGCAAGGGCTCAATTCTGTGGAACTCAAAATGCAGGGTAAGCTCTGCTCTTGTTTTGGATCTTGCTCATGCTGCAAATATAGAACAAGAATTGGGGACACACAAATGTCAGCAGAATTGGAGCCTGAGTTTGTGACTGGCTGCTTGTAACGTTTCAGAAGCTGCTTTTAAGGCTGCCCAACCGGGCTCCAGTTTCTGGGTCACCATCATTATGCCTAATTTTAAATCACAGACCCAGTGTTGTGAATTTGCACCATGTTGTACCAAACCTACAGTGCAGAGCAGAGAGCTTTGGAGCCATATACTGCAGGAGCCACTCACTGGAGGATGAGTCTCTGTGCTGAGAGGTGTTATCCAGAGCAAGGATGGAAATCTTGCAGGAAAAATCTTTTCTATTCTGTTCCTGGCTGAAAATGGGGATAAAATGCTTCTCTTCACAGTAGTTTGGCACCTCTGTCCCAAGATGAAAACCAGAATGGAAAAAATATTTATTTGGACTTTCAGGGGAAAAAAAAAGTTCTAAAATTGGCCAAATGATTGGCAGTGTGGTAGGTTGTTGAGTTGTTTATCTAAACTAGATGGCACAGAGACCTGGGCCAGCTTTTTGTTGGCACATCTGCATGGAAGTCAGTGGAGATGTGCCCTGTGCAGACATTTGCACTGGGATCTGGAGAATTGAGGGGACAGAGGGGAAAATGCTGTCAGTGATGCTCCTGGTTTAAGGTTCTGTTAGAGCAGAAAGATGAAGCTGATGAGAAAAAGGCGTAAATAAAAGCAGCAGGGCATGGAGGGGATGTGGAGCTGTCACTGTGAGGGCACTGTGGCTCTGCTGTAGTGGAATCGTGTGAAGACAGTGGTCATGTAACATGTATGAAAAATAGTCCAGATAAGCAAGGTGGGTGCAGCAGAGAGAGGGAGTCCTTGGTCCACACGAAACTTCATAAGCTTAATATTTTCCAGATTTAAATTCTCCACTTAAAACATTTGTCGTAGATAAAAGCTTTTCCTCACTCTCCTCCTTTACCTCCCACATTCCCTCCTAGCAAGGTCTGCAAGTGGGGACTATCTCACTGATATTTTTCCAATGCAGTCAAACTGTAGCTGTAGCTGTTGGAAAGATTTTATTCCAAGAGCCTGTATGAAATCTCTTCCACCTCTCCGGGGGGGCATCTGGTGTGTTTGGCAGAGGATCAGCAGCCAGGATGCCTCACCGTGCACTGCTCACCCAAAAATTCTGTGAAATTAAAGATAAACCTGTGGAAGAGTCCCAGTCTGTCAGGCTTGGGGATAGGGAAAGAGAGCCCAGCAGAGCTTTGTGACTGGTCTGGAAGTGGCACAGGGAGGAATGCAGTGTTGTCAGAAGTGAATTAAGGGCAGAGGAACTGCCTTGCACAACAGACCAGAGCTCCAGCCTCAAATAACCAAACCGCAGACCCAGAGACATCACTGTGGATTCCAGCCCAAGGATGTCTCAGAGATAATTGTGGATGTGTCCAGAGGAAAAAGGAAAAAAAAACCCACAACAAACTCTTCTCTTGCCAAGTATAAATTTGTTTCTGAGTGACAAGCACATTTCTAAACCCTGAAATTTCTCTTGGCATGCTTTTTAATTAAATAGGAGCCATTACTATCCAGCAGTTCTTCAGGAAAGACACTGAGCCAGCTTCATCCCTGGAGTAAATGGACTGGAGTCAATAGACGCACTCTGGAGGTTTATCTGGAACCCAGTATCTCCTTGGCACATTCCCATTAAGGAATGCTGTTTCCAAATGTATCCAAGTTTATTGGTCTCAGAAGTATTCTGGGATGAAGTCTGGAATTTACCACTCGGTTTACAGTAGAGGCAATTGTTGCTTAGTAGATCAGAACAATAATAACTCTTTGCTGTGCCTGATACACCAGCACAGGCAAAATTTCCCTGGATACCTGTGGAGGATATTACAAAAGCATGAGAAGCAGGCACTAACCTCTCCAAAGGTTATAGGAGGTTTATTGGATAACAGAAAACAAAGAAACAATTCTGCTGTTCTGAACTCCCCAACACTGTACTCATAACAAGAATGATGGTAAGAAAGAAACAAGTACACAGACACCACCTTTCGTGAGGTCAGAGCAGATCAGCCAAGCAGCAGATCTCAGCTCCTGGCTTCACCCAGTCACTGCTTGTCTTCCTATTCATCCTCTTCCCTGAGCACAGCACAACCTGGAGCAGTCCAGACATCCACAGCAGGAACTGTGTGTGCAAGAGGCTGTTCAGCTGCCCAAGGGTGTAATTGTTCTGGATAGGAGGCCAACATGAGCCTCAGGTTTAATGTTCATATAAATCAAATAGGTTTTAATGTAGAGGTAAGCCAAAGAGATAATAAACCTCCAAAATTTGTCTTAAGGAGAACTTTGCGGGCACATTGTTAGATTGGCTTGGGAATGGAGCTGCTTAAAGTGTTTGGATGTACAATGAAGGCAGAATTAATGTAATAGCTGGAAGGCTTGGCTGTGCTGGGATGGTCTCCCTTGCTGGGATGGTGCTCATCCATCACACTTCCTCCCAGGTTTGAGTCTTTGCCTTCCTTCTGCAGCCATCCAGGGTGGCCTGAGGGGCTGGGCTGGGTTATTTGCCCACATAGAAAATCTGCCCCACCTCACTCATTTTCATACTACAGTGATTTTAAATGCAGGGGTGTGGCTGGCAGATAAATGAGCTGTTGGTATTTAAGAATCTAACACCAGTTTTTAACTTTAAAGCTGTTTTCTGGAAGTAAGCATGGAAGAACCCAGCAATCTGTTTGGCTCCTAGTCTGTACTGCAGCTGACCAGAAGTTTTGGAAACAAAAAACTGGATGGAGAAAATTCAGAAAATATATATTAAAACCACATGGCTAAAGTGGAGGAAGAGAGGGGAGGAAATGCATAGGCTCTGCAGCTACCCTGAAGAGCTATAAAATGGCAGGGTCCCTGTCAGCTGGATGGAGATTCCTTACGAAAGTCCGTAGATTCTGGTTCCCACCCACTCCCATGAGAACAGGAGGCACAGCTTCTCTGCAGTTGTGCTGATCTGGGGAGAAGGAAGCACAGGAACACTTAACCAGAAAATTCACTAGGAATCAGTGAGTGTGGGCAAGGGCTCCTCTTCACAGCTCAAAGTGGTGACCGTGGTTTTCCTTTGCCCAGGAAAGGGATATCATTTCTATAGTTTTCCAAAGAAAGTGGGTCAGATATTTGAAGCACACCTCAGTGGCTCTGGCCTGGTTCATCTGTGTGAGTGGAACAGCCCAGGAAAGGGAACGACCTATGAAGACTCCATTTTTGCCTGCATTCCCTGCAGAGCTGCATGACAGCCCCATTCGGCTCCAAACTGTACCAGGGTTAATTAAAATGGAGCCTTTTACTCTCCATGATGTCCTGTCTTTCAGAAGTGGATGATTTTGACATGCACTATGATCCTGTATTGAATTTGGTTTGTGCAGTTCATCTCCAAATCTCAGGGGTTGAAGCAGTCTTTTCTTATAGTTTTAATTGGTTAAAATTGGGCTTCCTGAATCAGCTCCCTGGCTGCCAAGAGCAGTGAACTTAAAACGATGAGCTTTCTTTCCATTGGACTTCATTTACCTTTTACTTGCATCTCTAAAAAGAAGATTGTATTTTATTGCAAGTGAAGAAATTGGGACAGGCCCCTGCTTGTGTTAGCTTTGAAGTGTAGAGCAGATCTCCAAGGATTTAATGGATACTGAGAAGACACAGAAGTTATGACAGAAATAAAAAGGGAATGTTCCTTTACCCAACTCATACTTCAAATATGAAACAGTCACAGGACTGTGAGGTCAAAACTATAAATATGAAAGGAGAAAAAGAATAGGAAATTAGTCAAATGGATCATAGTTAATGCTATTAAAATTCCTTGTTTATTAAGATAGCAAGAATATATGTTCATTGTTTTCCAGAAGAGTGAAGGTAATTAAGGACAAAAATAATCTGTTCAGTTAACAGCATGCTTCCAAATTGTAGTCCTAATTAGAGGCTAAGTCCTTTATTTCTTATTTTGTACTGTTTGCTTTGTTTTAAATTATGATCTGTCCCATTCTAAAGCAGATATGCACCTCTGACAAGAAACATTACCCTATTTATCATCTAAAACTCCAGGGATAGTTACTGTGTGATTGCTGGACACTGAGAGCTGGTGGAGATTTATGGGTTCCCAAGACAAAAAATATCCTAGACACATTCCTGGAATACGCAAAATTTGGATTCAGCATGTGCTTTCTTATGCCTGCATGGCTACAGAAATTTCAGGGCAACAGCAAATTCATCCTTCCCAATGTTTTTAACCTTCCAGGAGGTGGCTAATAGCATTCGTCTGCATTGGCACTGGGTTATCCATCTGAAACAGCTGCTTCTCTACAGATCTGAGACATGGAGTGTCTCAGCTAACAAAGACCTGTCCTTCACGTGCGTGTTGGGGTCTCTGGTGAAAGGCAAAGAATTACTTCGCTGTCCTGAATTTTCACGGCTGAGTGTGTGGAAGTGCTGACAACTGCTCTCAAAGTTCCTTCCCATGCCAAGGAAAGCCAGGGGCCACCTCCACCCCAGGGGCTTTCACCCTTGGAAACAAAAAAGCCTTATCAGGTTTTTGTAGCGTGGTGATGGTGTAGAACCCCTCAGGTGTTCTTCACCTAGAGAGCAAACCCATGGCTGAATTATTGTGTCCTTCTCCCAAACACAGGGACGGGAGACCCAGCACTCCCAGGAGTGGCTCAGGATCATCAAAACACTTGTAGCACATATGGACGAACACTGCGGGCTCACCAAGCCAAACTCGCCGAAGCACTGTGCTGGGCCTGGCCCGCCCCTAGATGATCCTTCTGCAGGTCCTGGTGGCCACCTGGCCAGCCCACAGCAAGGTGGCTGTGTGGTCTGTGTCCTCACAGGGTCCCTGTGATGGCGTTTTCACTCTTTTAAGTTGTTTCAGGTTGTGCCTGGCATGGGACCTGTGGGCCTGGGCCCTCGGCATTGCCCTGGGCTCCTGTTACACCCACTGCTGTGAGATGGCACCAAGGTGCCATTGGCTTCACTGCCTCCCATGTCCCAGAGCGAGGGGCTCAGTGCCCCAGAGTAAGGATTTCATGCACACAGAACTGTAAGAATCCAAAAGGGAGAAGGAAAAGATCTGTGCTGTTTGAAGGCCCAGGCAGCAAGTCAGAAATGAGATTTTTTTTTTAAGACTTGAACTTTGAAAGGTCATACAGGCTCAAAGGCACAGGAGACTGAACTCCCCCATCTCTAGACATGTCCAAATTAACCAATCCATGCTGCCAGTTTACAGGGAGTGCAGTTGCTCTTAGAAATGCAAAGCACTCAAAAATGGAAGGAATGTCTTTTTTCTTTCTCCCCTCTTGGCCTGTGATAGAAAACACTTGATCTGTTTACAGAAGTCAGTCCGTTTGTGTGTTTGTATGCATATGGGAAGGAATGCTAATGTATGAGAAAACAGCCATCTCCTCACTTCCAAGTGTATAATCTCCAGTGATACTGGCTGAGAAGTTATGTTTGGATGCTTAGCTGGACCAAATTTGGATGGTTTATTCTGATGTTTCATTCCAATGTAAATGAGAGAAACTCCACTGGAACCCATTATGTTCCTTCCACTAGAGCAGGGGATGCTCCAGGAGGGAACCAGGCTGCTTCCAGCAGGTACATTTTGGGTCAGATAACTGAAGTTTCTCAGTATCTGATGGGTTTGTGTTCAGGGATTTGGTTCGAAAGGAGGTCTGTTGACAAATGCCACCCATCAGACTGATGAAAATTATTCTGAAAAGGTCTCCTATGTCTTTTGGTGCCTTGCACACTTTGTCACTATTTATTGTGTCAAGAGACACAGAAGAGATCATGCTATCTCCATCTTACACCTCTGATGGTGCTGATATCCAGGATTTCCTTTCCACAGAGTAGTACCACCATGCAGACAACTTTTCCTCCACTTTTTGCAGAATCGCAGAATTATTTAGGTTGTAAAAGACCTCTGAGATCACCAAGTTCAGCCTGTGGCCAATCCCCACCTTGTCACCCAGCACAGAGCACTGAGTGCTCCAGGCCTTCCTTGGACACCTCCAGAGATGAGGATTCCAAACTTCCCTGGGCACATATTATCTACTTTTCATCGTTTTCTGTCATTTTCATGGTTTTCATCATTTCTATCCCACCCAAACTGGGGATCCCAGGGTGGGCAGGGAGATGGATGCTGTGCCATTCACTCCCCAGCTCAGCTGGTCATCTCAGGCTCCTCAGGGCCATCCCCCCTCCTTCCTCCCTAACAGGGTCCACCAGCCACACCAGACCCACGGTTCTGCTGTGCCAGGATGGGGGATGAGCAATGCTCCACCACACTCCTCCTCATGAGTCATTTTGTGTTTCCCTGTGTGCTCTGGGTTCCTGTGCATACCCACATTCAGTGCTGGTTCCTAAAGCACAAGGTCTCTTTAGCAAGGGTTCCCTGAGGTGCTGGAGGCCACCAAAACAGAAGCCCAGTTGCCAGGAGCAGATAATTGCAGAGCCCAGCACTCATCACTGCCCTGGGCTGGGACACAACTGCTCCAGCCCTGTCTCCTTCCCAGCCAGAGGCACATGCTCCTCATTAATGGCCACATTGCATGACTCGGGCTTTGCAGAGGAAAATAAAAACAGTGAGCTCATCACAGGAGGAAAAACACGAGTGACATGAATTGCTGTAAATATTTATATCTTCAGGGCCTTTAATGTGATTGTAATTTTCCCTTTCTGCATTTAAACAGCCAAGCTGTTGCTGTTTGGGACTGTATTTGTGGGGTTTTCTTCAGGGTGTTTTTGAAGCTGACACATGTGTCCCCCATGCCAGGGCAGCCTCTGCCCTGACACCCAGCTCTGAGCAGAGCTCAGGACACTCAGTATCACCTCCACTGGTGCTCAGACAGCCCCTGCCTCGTGGCCTGGTGTGCACAGAAAGAGCTGCCTGGTCCAGATGGACTCAACCTCCCAGAGCAAACCCATCCTGGGGCCATGCCACGGCTGGGGCTGTGCAGGGTGAGGTGTACCGGCGTGAGGGACAGGGTTTGATGTGCCTGGTGTTGCTGCCCTCCCCTTGGAAACTTCTCTGTTGCTCTTGGATGCAGGGCTCTGGGAGAAGCCAACTGCCTGCCAAGCCCTGGATGCAAACTTTCTGCATGAAATAATGGCCTCACACCCACATAAACTGAAATGGTTTCTATGGAGAATATCCTGGACCAGGCTGCAACCTCACCCTGATTGCTTTATTAGAAACCTCAGTGAGCCATGTATACATTTATTTATTTATTTACTTATTTATTTATTTATTTATTTATTTATTTATTTATTTATTTATTTATTTATTTATTTATTTATTTATTTATTTATTTATTTATTTATTTATTTATTTATTTATTTATTTATTTATTTATTTATTTATTTATTTATTTATTTATTTATTTATTTATTTATTTATTTATTTATTTATTTATTTATATTTTTTTAAAGTTTATGACAGTGAACTATGTTAACCTGATAATGTGAAAAGCATGAATGTGAAGAGCATGAGGTGGCGGAGCCTTCTGGAATGAAAAAGGAAGAATGATCTGGGAGACAGGCTGGGGATTATCACTGCATTGCAATGTTCCCAGGGCATTTTTCTTCATGTCGGTTTTGCTTTCCAGCCTTTGTTCAGACTGTAAATTATTTGAGGCAGGATTTGTACACATATGCAGAGGGCAGGAGAAGGAGATGCTGATTTACTGTGGTTGTTCAGGTTCATCAATGCTTAGAGCCAGCACTGACTGTGGCCACTACTGGGATTAGGAGAATCAGGGATATCAGACATTGAATTTTCTGTTGCCTCACACAGGGCAGAGGTCACCTAATGAGCAATGAGGTGGAGCTGTCATTAGGAATGGCAGGGCTTTGGGACACCTCCTGCTCCCCCTCAGTGATAGTGGCACCCAGAGACACACTGTGATTACACTGAGGTGTAACAGGGGTGTTCCAGCAGCACATCCAGTTGTTTTCTCCTTTGATTATTTTTTTTGTTTGTTTGTTTTGGTGACATTTGAGTCGTGCTGAAGAACAAAGCATGAATTTATGATTCTCTTTCTCTTTAATCCTTCTAGATCATCAAGGAGCCTCCCCCACCTCCTGCAGAAGACAGCGAGGTGAGTGACACTGACCCCTGGTCTCCTCGGTGTTTAGGACAATGTTTTGTTCAGTCTCCTCACAAAAGGTGATTAAATCTGTAAGTTCAGTGCCTCCACTGAGCAGGTAGGAAAGGACAGCTCAGACAATACCTCACTTGATCAGAACAGAGTCAGGCTGTGATTCACACAAGGGACAGCCCTTAAGCCTGTGTTTAACTCTGAAGTTAGTGGAACCTAAACATGTGCTTAACTGCCTTCCTGGAATGGCACGGTAATGATTTTGGTGGCTTGGGATATAGAATCACTTCTGGCAGGAGCTCCCAGTGCTGAGCCCTTGGAGCACAGTTGCTGTGAGAAAAGGAAGCTCCTGGTCCTTGCACTGTCTGAGGCACATTCAGAGCAGATGTAAAACCCCAGCAAAATCCTCTCAACATCAGTGGAGCTACACAAGCCAGGGAAGTTTTAATGGAGAGTAATCAACAAACGCTAAATCAACATTAAAGCTTCCATCTTAACTCTGCTTACAAGTTTTAAATGAGCCTTGCCACAAATGGTTAAAGCTCTCCCACCATTCCTGAGCAGACTGTGCTCAGAAATGGGCCCGGTTTTCTATCTGCCTCTTTTTCTGTGCTCCTGCTTTCAGCACGCAATGAGTCTCTGCCCTGCTCCCAGTGTTTTCCACGTGGGATTTCACTGCATCCCTGAGCTCTGTGCAGGGCACTCTAATGGCAATGGGAGTTTTTCCATTGACTTCACTAGGGTTTGGATCAGTTCCTCTTAAATATGCAAGTAAAATTAGCCTTAGGTCTGTGCTCAGAGTAGTTTGGTTGGGTAGTTTACCTTGCTTTCTGCTTCTGGAGACAAATTCATTGCCTGCTTCAGCTTGCAAGTGGAAAAGCTTGTGAAATGGTGCTCTCTACTCTCCATGAAGCCTGGCCCAGGGAGTATTGGGCTGAGCCAAGGTTCAGGAAAACTCAGGCCTCTGCGAGGAGCAGGGATCCAGCCTTGGTTCTCCCTGCACTGTCTAGGGCAGTGGGACCCAAGGCCAGCCCTGGAGCCTCCACCTTGGGGCACTTCAAAACAAGCTCCAAATCAGATCATTAACAGATCCAAGGGGGGTTTACATTTGGACCCAATGGCCCCTATGCCTCTCTCTGCAGGCACCTGGCCCATTTCCCTGAGCAGGCATTCGTTTGGGCTGTGTGAAAATCCACCAGCTTTGTCAGCTTCTGTCCTCTGAATGAAAAGGAAAATACTAACCTCAAATTGCACATGCTTTGTTCTGCACCACACATGCCTCCAAGCCAAGGGATTCAATTGCTGAAATTAATTAAAATACATCATTCTGGAATGCTGGCTCCCTGGCCAAGAACTGGAGGGGGAAATTACATCCCCTAAGAAGGAAGATGTGCATTACCTATAAGGAAGTCTTTTGTCAACCCAGTAAGTGCTGCAAAAGCACAGCAGTTGCTGCAAAATCACAGCTGCAGCTTGAAATTCAACTTGTCCAGGCTTTGGTTGTGCCCTGAGAGGGCCCTGCAGAGTGAATGAAAATTGGCATTCCATAGGACCTGTGTTTTATCTGCTTCCTCATCAGTCCAAGAGGGGACCTTGGGATGGCAAAGTTTGGTTACAACATGGATTGGCTTGGGTTGGAAGGGACCTCACAGACCATCCCATTCAATTTCCTGCCATGGCCAGGGACACCTTCCACTATCCTAGTTTGCTCCAAGCCCCATGCAACTTGGCCTGGGACAGTTCCAGGGATGGGACATCCATCTGTACAATATGTGAGCTGCTCTAATGGTACAATTTCACCTGTGCTTCCCACCAGAGCACCTCCCCTAAGCTCAGTTATCCCAGAGCCAACTTCCACATTTAGCAGCCAAAGGTTTTTCAAGAAAGCAAAATGTAGTTTATGCTATTTTAGAAGCTGTACAGCATCAGGGCAGTGCTTGGAAATCGGTAAGGCTTGAAGCTGTGACTTGCACTGCTTTTTCCCAGACAGAAGAGCTTCCCACTAGTGACAAATTAGCAGCTCTGGAAAGATGCATTTTGTTGGTGCATTTACTGCTGGAGAGGCTGGTCCACAGAGTGGGACTGACAGTGGTGTGATGCATTCTCAGAAGACTGAAGCCTCAAGATTTTCTACTTCACTCTAAACTAATAGAAGATGGCGTTGATTTTCTACAGTCCAGTTTTTAAGGTGTTGCAGATATCCCTCTCCCCTGCAGGAATCCAGGAGCTGCTCCTCTCCAGCAGGAGGGATTGCTGGTCCCTTTGGCAAGAGGGTTACAGTTGGATTTTTTTTCTTCTCACGAAATTCTTGGCCACTTAAAAAAAAAAAAAAAAAAAAAAAAAAAAAAAAAAAAAGGTCGAGGAATTCTTGCATCAGCACATCAGTAGGTTTGGGAGCTGAAGCCCACAGGAGGAAGGAGAATGCATTACACTCCAACAACGAGGGAGAAGCAGCCTCTGCTGTCAGACCCACCAAAGGTTTTACTGAACTCTGTTTCAGAGGCCCTTTGAGACACATAGGAGACACTTCACTGTTGGTGAAGGAAATCATTATTGGCCAGAAACTCTCAATTAATTCATTCAGAAATTGCAAATGTTGTCAGCTCCCACTGTGCTGCTTGGGGAGCTTGAGATGCTGAGGGTGAAGCCTAGGGTAGGACAGGTGGTTTCACTTAGGCCAGGAAGAATTGAGTTAATGCCAAGTGGAAGAGGTGAGTGCCTGGAGAAGCCAGGAGCACCTTTCCGGCCTGTGATTAGTCATTGAAGGTGGATCAGAACCACATTCTTCTACCTCCAGTGAATAGGAAGGCTTTTTCTAGCCCTGCTGGAGGAAGACACAGCTGCTTTTATTCCTGTGCCCCATCACCTTTGGGCTGAGTTTATTTGAAACAGCTTTGCCCAGCTCAGAGCAGAGGCTCACCCCAAGGCTGAAGCTGGTTCTGCTATAGCAACCCATCCTCAAAATACACCAAAAAACACCAAATGCAGGGCTCTGCAGCTTCCAACAATTCCCTATTCAGTCCCTGGCCCAGGCCAGAGTTCTGCTGCTGTCAGTCTTGGATACACTGGCTGCAGTCAGAGGAACCCCTAGCTGGATCTGTCCAGGCACCACTTTTTCCCACAGCAGCACTCCAGGGACACAAAGCTCCCTGGAGTCTGGCAAAGCCAGGCAGATCATCCAGATGCCCACAGCTTGTCCTTTCCTCATCACTCAGTCTCTTTTTTTCCCTGCTGCTCTGCCACCCAACAGCCATGGACATCCCTGACACGGTACCAGAGCCAAGCCACCAACCAGCCTGTAATGGGATAATTCTTATGTCTGTTGTCCTCTTACCCACACACAGCAAACACTCACAGCGAGGTGCTGGGGCCATTCAGAAGCACTGGCACAGACCCTGAGGGGTTTTAGCACTGTCTTGGGAGGCAGCAGGGACAGGAGGGACTTCACTCCCTGCAGGGCAGCTGCTGTGGAGCCAAGGAATGAACCCCTTGTTCAGCTGGATCCACACTGATTGTTGGGATCTGATCTCTCCCACATTCATGAGGACAGAGAGTGACCAAAGGACATCCAGCTGCTTCGAGTGCTGCTTGAACTCTCACTTACTAACATGGAATGGTTTGGGTTGGGAGGGTCCTTCTGTTCCACCCCCTGCCATAGGCAGGAACACCTTCCACTAGACCAAGTTGTTCAATTATTGCTGTTCATTATTCTTTTCCAAATTGTTTTCCTTGCTCCTTTTGGAAAGCCATGTTGGGGAGATAGCAAAATAAGCTCCAGAGAAAGGATCTGATAGGAATTTTTATCGACACCAAGGCAGGAAATTTATTCCTAAAATGAAGCCAGGTCCCAGTGGGATGCCAATGCTTCTCCTTTCCTGTACTCCATTTTTACAGTGAGTTGTGGAAATATGGGAGGAGGAGGAAAAGTACCTTTCAAGAGACAGGCATTTAAAAGAAAAAAAGGGGGCTGTTATTGGCCATAGATGAGGTGCAGGTATTACACCATGGAGATATGGTGTTTCATAGTCAAAATTCAGTTTTATAGCAAATTTAATGTGAAATATCCAGGCAGGCCCAGTGCAGAGGCTGTGGGAGCTGGGTTTAATCCCATCCTGGTGTTGATTCCCATGACCTTATAGAAACATCACCTTCCTGCAGCTTGGTGTCTGAGCTCTGGAGTGGGAATAGCTGAAATCTTCCTTTCACCAGAACCAGGGCTCCCTCTTACCTGTGCACATATGGTGCTTTGCTCTTGGAGGGCTTCACCTCAGGCAGGACCTCCAAGGATCTGGACCAGGATAAATGGGGAGTTTCTGTGATGATCAAGGCCACCAAAGGTTGGTTTGAGAACCATTTGTGTCTCAAGGATGAGCTTGTATGAAGCTGAAGTTCAGGCTGGAGAAGATTCTGGGGAGCCTTTAATGGTACCAAGGTACCAAGCAAAACCTTCCCCAGCAGGAGGATATATTTTCTGAGAACAGCAAGGTGTCCCCAAAGTGTCACAAAGCAGCTGAGAGGTAGCCATGGGATTTGGGAATTACTCCAGTGTTGGGAGAAAGGGTAGAAAGGAGTCTTGAGGACACCTGGATTTGTCTGTGTTCTCTTAACAGTAAAGTTCAATGATAACATCTCTCAAACAGAGATTGTCTGTGTCATGGCTCAGCCCTTGGTACAGGCAGAGCTCTCTATAAATGCTGAATTCTGACAAAATTCAGGCATTGCAGAGACAACTGGGAAAATAATTATAAGGGTGGGGAGAGGGGTAAGTTGTCCAAAATTTTTTTTTTTTAATGTCTGGCCAAATTTAGTTTGAATTCTTACCCTGAGTGGTTCAGATGTCCCTTGTGGAGCCTGAACTATCCTTGTGTTACCCACAGATGAGGTTTCCTCGGGTCAGGGTCAAAGTATCCAGAGCCCGGCCTTGCCTCTGAGATAAACACAGATCTGTGTTTTCTGCAATCCAGCACTTATGAATCTGGATCCCTGACTGTGAAATGCAGCTCCATCTTGTTTCTTCTTATTCGTTAAAAGAAACTCTAGCTCCATCTAAAGCACATTTTGGGGGTGGAAAGTTGCCAAGTTCTGTACAGTCGATTTCCAGCATCCTTAAATGCACTTGGATTTTCTGGGGCTGTTTTTGATGCTGCAGCTGGGTCAGAGCTGGAACTCCTCAGGTACAAACCCCATTGTGGCCACGTGTAGAAAAATACAGGCGAAGCAGGTGGGGAATGAGAATTAATCCCTGACTCACAAATTGGGGTGCTGGATGTGGGGTTTGGGTGCCTCTTCCTTCTCATTTTCTTGCTCTTCCCTGCCCTGCCCTCGGTTTGCAGTTCCGCCAGCTCCTCATGAGTGTCGTGAGCACATTAGTCAAGTGTGTAGGACATCACTGGTGGGGGCTTTTTGCTTGTATTGCAAAACCTCCCCTGCCCTTCAAGCATGTAAACAGGCTCATTCTGCAGAAAACTTGTGACTCCTTTGTTTTTCAAGTGTCCGTGCTGCCTCTCTGTGCATGTGCTGTTGTCCTGGCTCTCGGCTCGCAGCAAACGGACTCACAGAGCTTTTAAGGGCTTGTGGGGGAGATTTCCTAAACCTCGGTATTTCCTGTTGTGAGAAGTCCGGTTTGTGCTGAACTGAAGAGAGAGAAAGAGAATTGCTGAAGGAAAATATTTAGATGGCTTTGCTTCTACTTTTGGGGTTGGGGGTGGGGGGAAAGTCCTCATGGAAAACTTCACGCAGAGATGTTGAGTTCTTGGGTTGCAACAAATGGCCTCAGCAGCTCTGCCTGGGACAGAGAGAGAGAAGAGAAGAACCTGGTAGTTGTGACCAATTATTCACCCTTCCCTTAGATCAGGACACATTTTGTAGCCCAGTTTCTGTGTGTTTTGATAAACTGAAATGCTTTTGGTTGCCGTGAAAGCCGGAGTTTTTCTTGGATTTTTTCCCCCACCCAGATTTTCAGTTTTCCTGATGGGGAGTTTCAATTTCAAAGTATTTTTGGCTTTTCCAGTTTTGGAATGCTCCTAAGTTTTGGAGTTTAGCCAAATCCCTGTGAAAAATTAAAGAAAGAAGAAGAAAAAAGAGAGAGGAACCATTTTTCTTTTCTCGCCACATTTTTCACAGGAAATACTTCACGTTTTTGATGAACTCTGCTTTTCTGCTTTGCCAGTTCACAGCCTGAACTGCAGAAATTAAAGGGAAAGGTACTATAAGAACTCCATGTACACTCTGACCATACAAAGTGCAACAGAGAATTTAAAATAGCTTGAATTTCGCTAAAGCTTTAGCAGACTTGTTTTAAATAAACTTAAGGGCATTTTCTTGATCACTTATATCTGAATGTCACCATGAGGTGCAGAGCACGTTTAGCTCTGGGGCTGGTGATGTGCCTGCATGGAGCAAGGAGAGGACAGAATTTAAATCTCATTTTTCACACGGGGCCTGACTCTCTCTGGCACAAGCCACAGGGCTCACTGAAGCCACATGAACTTCCATAGGCAGCTGCCCCAGGTTCATTACAGGAGCTAATTCCATTCTTGTGACTTTTCCATGAGGCTTTTCCATCCTATTCCTCTTGGCCAGCTCCTCTCAATAAACCTGCCATTCCCACCTTTTCCAAAGGTACCCTGAGTTTGCCATCACTCAGGAGAGAATTTACTCATTTTCTTGCTCTTTCCCTGCATCCTGTGAGACCTGAACTCCAATATGGGAATTCACCTGGGCTCTGGAGGGTGCCTGCAGCACAGGGAATCATGAGCAGCAGGCTGCCTCTGCCCAGTCCCAGGTGAAGGGAAGGGGTGGCAGAGGTAAAAAATCCCAAAATCTCATTATTGCTGGAGCTGGACAGTACCTTTCAAGTGGTGGTGTTTATGTCATGAAACATTGTCCTTTCATGAGTGTACATCCTCTGGAAAATAACAAGGGAGAGACCAGAACCTTGCCTGTCCTGCAGGCCCAAAGGACAATGGAGCCTGGGGCTGTTAATTCCTTTCCATCCCTGGTCATTGTTCCTGACAGTGCCACTCCCTTGTTTTCCTGTTTTGCAGGAGGAAGATGATGATGGGCTGCCAAAGAAGAAGTGGCCCACAGTTGATGCCTCTTACTATGGTGGACGAGGAGTGGGCGGCATCAAACGGATGGAGGTAAGGAAATCTCAGGTCAGGGGTCAGATCTGGGCTGGGACATCCCCCTGCAACCCACCCAGGAGGGGACTCAGGAGACAGGCACAAACTTCTTGAGGTTCTTTTGGTGCATCTGAGTCCAGACCATTTTTGTATGGGAATATTTAAGAGCCAAACATAGATTTCTGAGGTTTGGGACCGTCTTTGTTCTCTAATATAGCAACATCTTGGTCCATGCCTGGGATACAGGGGCAGCACTGCCATACAAATTTCAAGGAAATGGTTTTAGTTTTTCTGAAAAGCTTCCCCACTCCCACATTTCTCATAAACCACCATGAAGGACAAGTTCAAAATTTGGGCTGCAGTCTAGAAACAAACCTCACAGCTGTGCATTGCTCTTCAGCTTGGATCTGGATGCTGGGAAAACACAGAGGCAGGGCTCTGTTCCTGCAGCAGGTCTGTGACACAGCCTGATCCCTCCTTCCAGGTGCGCTGGGGAGAAAAGGGCTCTACGGAGGAAGGTGCCAAGTTAGAGAAGGCCAAGAATGCCAGGGTGAAGATGCCAGAGCAGGAGTATGAGTTCCCTGAGCCCAGGAATCTCGGGAGCAACATGCGCCAGCCCTCATCCCCTCGGAAGTGGTACTCCCCCATCAAGGTAAGTCCAGCCCTCTCGGGTGTGTGCAGGAGATCTTTTTGTTGTAGTGTGTGTTCACATCCAAGGATGAGATCTGCCCACAAAGCCATGATCCCAAGTGCTGCTGGAGTGGCTGTGCCTGAGGGAGCCCCCTGAACACGTGCCTAGGGAGGTGCTGTGGAAAGGAGCCACATGGGGCACTGGGAGTTTCCCACCTGCTCAGTCAGGTTTAGGAACTGTGTTTCTTGGGGAATGAGAAAGTGCCTCTCTGAATGAAAACAGAGGCTTTACAGTCCTGCTTCTTTCCTGCCCAGCAGCAACCACGGGGGTCAGACAAAAGCCGTGAGCCAGGCTGGAGATGTCCCACCCTGCAAAGCACCCAGGGCTCCCTGAACTGCCTCTGATTCCTGACCTGCTCCAGGTGGTGCCCAAGGAACCAGGGCAAGCCTCATGTCTGAGCTCTACTCAGTCCCTGATCTTGCAGCTGGTTCAAGTCCAGATGTAGGAATGGCAGCAATGCTTAGGGGAGCCCAGGTGGTTTCTGGAGGAAAACCCAGAGGGTTTTCGGGAGGGGAGCTTGCTCTCTTTTCCCCCTGGAAGATTATCCTCTCTTAAACAGAGCTTCCCAACAAGTCATTTGCAGTCGTGTTGTAATGACTTCAACAGGTGTCTGTGACGGTTGTTCACTCCCACGGTGGAACAGGTTGGAGGCAGCAGCCCCAGCTCTGAGTGGAGAATGAGGCACACCCCAATCCCATAGGGCAGCCCCAGCTCCGAGTGGGGAATGCAGCACACCCCAATCCCATAGGGCAGCCCCGTGTTCCTGAATGAGCTGCACTCTCACTTTGCATCCGTGCACTTGGAAAACACACCAGGCCCACCTGGGAGGTTTTCCTTGCTCCTGGAAAAGACCTCATCCAGCCAAGATACAGCACAGTTGGTTTTTGCAGCTGAGCTGACAGAAACACTAATTTTAAGACAAAGAGCCCCAAATAGCTGCTCAGGCAGCTGGAACCGTGTGGGTGCAGCCACCAGAGCTCATTCCTTGAGAGCTGCATCCTTTCCCACAGAAGATTCTCCCGAGTTTCTCCCCTTCCCCAGCTGATGCTGTTAGACCACAGCCCCAGGAAATTTTCAGTGAATTTTCAGGATTAATTCTGCATGATGGGAAATCAGTTCTGAAAGAGGGATCAGGTTTGTTGCAGATCTGTGTCCAGGATGGAAATTTTCCAAAGTTCAAGAGAGGCTTGGAGAGAAGATTCAATGTATGTAGGGCTGAGGTTTAGTTCTGACCCTGGAACAGCTTATGCTTCATAACAAGAAGAATTCAGTTATAAGGGTGCCTACAAATATTAGCAGCATCTCATGGGTGATATTCTTAATTCCTTTAGAAATATCTCTCTTATCTTCCATTCCAATTTTATACAGGATAGGGACAGTTTCAATCCAAAATGCTGTATTCAAATACTCTCAAAACTTTGGAGTGTTCCACATCTGGATAGTATTTAGCAGCCTGGATAAGAATTTACCTAATTATTAATTGCCACCACACCCCTTACTGAGCTGCACCCAAAAAGTGTATGGAGACAGGATAACTGTGTCCAACACTTTCCTCATGGACAGTCATCAGCACTCACCAAACTCAGGAAGGATCATTCCTATGGAGCAGAGTCCTGCTGTTGCTCTCCCTGGGCAGTAAGGAATTAGTAAAACTGGCAACATTCATCCATAGTCTTGGCAGAAAGTTGTGTCCTGGAGGTGTGAGTACAGAAGATGCATTTGCAGGGAAGGTGGGAACAGCCCAGGAGCTGCCTGTGGGTGGACCCTCAGCCAGGGCAGCACTGGCTGGGATCCATCTTGTTTTGTCCAGTCTGGATTTTAAAATAACAGAGAGGCTCCCACCACTTCTTGGTGGGAATACTTCACAGACTCCCAGACCTTACCCATAAGAAATGTCTCCTGATAGTCATCTTGAATTTTCCCTCATCCCCATGCTCCAGGTTAAAGCAAATGCTAGATGTTAATTTGTTTGTGGTTAAAGCAAATGTTAAATTTCCACCCTCTCCACTGGGTGGTTGAAGCACCCCTTTCAGAAACAGAAAAACATGGCTGTAACAAGCTGCTTTAAAAACCATGGGCAAAGGAGAAGGGCAAGGAATTAAACTTCAGGAACAGTGAACCGAGGATGTTTGAATCTGGTAAAGAGCCAGGAAATTCACACTTTAGGACCAGTTATCTTTCTGGTCACAGGCCTTCTCTTCTCCACACTGCACAAGTACCAGCCTCTACTTAGAATGTTCTTCCTCTATTTTTCAATTTTCCCAGAGTGATGTCTATAAGTAGGTAGTCAGCTGAGAGTGGATAGATTGCTTTTGTTAAATGCTCTGGAGATTTATTTGCTACCAAATATGACTACTGACACTTAACAGATTTGGGTTATTATTGTTGTTATTCTGAATTGCTGCTGTTACTTCTTAGCATGGTGGCAACTGGATTGTCCTGCTTTTAAAATGTCATTTCAATTATTTGAAAAGCCAGTTATGATAATCCAAGGGGAATGACAAATCTGAATACTTCTTAAGAAACTCACCAAACCCTCAGTTCATCTGACAGGGAAGGGCAGCACAAAACGTAGATGGAAGTGAATCAGAGAGTCACAGAATCATTAAGGTTGGAAAAGCTCTCCATCGTCCTCAAGTCCAGCCATCCATTCAGCACCACCATGTTCACCAATAAACCATGTCCCTGCATGCCACTTGCACAGGTTTTTTGAACACTCCCAGGAATGGGGACTCCATCACTGCTCTAGGCAGCCTGGGCTAAGCCTTTCCAACCCTTGCAGTGAAGAAATTTTACCACCATCCAATCTAAACCTCCCCAGGCACAACCTGAGGCCATTTCGTCTCGTCCTGTCACTTGCTGCCTGAACAAGAGACTGACCCCAACCTAAGGCTGAAGCAACAAGTGGTGCTCTCCAAAGGAAACCTCAGGTGAATCCCACATGGAGGCCACTCCAGCATTGCCTGGGCCATGTGTCCCTGGCAGTTCTCTAGCCTTTGTCCCTCCTGTCTCTGTTCACAAAGCTGCCGTGGCACAGCAGCCTGGCCAGAGAGGCCCAAGTGCAGCTTGGATTTACAGACAGCTCCAAAAATGCCTCTACCTGACACCAGCAGGTCTCAGGAACACTGAGGTAACTCAGGGTTAATGCAGTGCTGAATTAACCATGAATTCAGAGGAAATTCCATGGCTGGAACTCTGTACTCCTTCATTTGTCATCTGCCCCAACTGTTTCTTCTCTCTGGGCTTCAGATCTAGTGGGACTCAAGGCTTTATTTGCCTTCAGACCTTTCTCTTTTTTTCTCTAAGTGACCTCATGCTAGTTCCAGACATGGAGACACGACCCATCCATGGGGAGCACAGGAGTGCTTCTGTTTCCAAGTGAAAGCATTGCGTTTCATTTCTTCAACCATCATCCTTTCCATGATGCACGCTCCCTCTCTTCCACCCAGATGTCTCAGGCAGACCAGAGGCTCCCAAAGATGGAGCTCTTGGCTTTTCCCAAGAAATCATGGTAGGCTCTTGGAAATTAGGACTGCAAAGTAAAAAGGAATTTTTTGTTGTTGTTGTTCCATGGAAAGTTGTCATTTTGCCTCTGGTTTCCTAAAGGAAAAATGGAAGAAAAAGGTACTTATTTCTAAAGCTGTCAGAGTGGACAGGAGATCAAGAGTTTCAACCAGCTTTGCTGCAGAGGAAAGATGGATTGGAATAGAAGGGATGGTTTCCCTCAGGTCTAAGGAGTTCTGCTGTCCAAGTGCAGAAGAATCTGACAGAGAAGTTTCTTGCTTCTCTCTGAGAATCACAGACTTTCCTGGCTCTCACCTTAGGAAGTCTTTTCCCCATATCCTATGGAAACAAATTCCATGCAGTCATTTTACGTGTCTGCCTCCACCCATGTGTCCCTGCAACTCCCGAATAAGCTTTGAACCATTGGCTGAACACACTGGTAGAACAATAGAGATCCCAGAGAGGATTATGGCCCTGATGGTTCCTTGGAAAGAGAAGAGAAGGACCCTGCCCCCATGAAAGGGAGTCTATAGTTAGACACCAAAGACTTGGGGTCACAAAGGACCTCCCAAACACATTGAGTGTCAAGTCTGGCCCTCACAGACCCTGGAGTTCACACACTCAGAGCAGGCCCTCAGGAAAATCAGCTGCCTTACTCTGAATTGGGATACTTACTCTTTTCCCAGCACCTCTGCAACATCCAGCTCGCATTTCCATTTGTTAAACCTGTCCCACGATAGTTACACAAGACATTTCTGCTCTCACAAGAGTTTTGTAGTCCTTATTTCCAGGAAAGAGTGATCACACAAGAGTTCCTGGATCCAGTCAGGAGTTGGCCTTTGGGTTTGATGCTCTTCTCTGCAGAAAACAGTCTTGTACCAAGGAATAATTTTGTACATTCTAACAGTGGCTTATCTCTGCAGGTACAGTAAAGTTTGCTAGTAGTGGTTTTGCTCATGGTTCCTGCTCTAATATCAGAGCACTCAGAGCATTTGGAACAATAATCATGGAAACATTAATAAATACTGTCTGTTGTAGACAATACAATAGACAGAAAATCTATTTCTCCAGAAAACAGAAATCCCAGAAATTCCTACAAATCTCAGGTTCTGAGTTCTTCACAGACCAAGGATCAAATGAAGTGAAAGTGAAGAGAGTTGGACCAAATAATCTTGACTCGTGACCTGTCTGTGGCCTTGAACTGAGGCAGCCAAGGTGTGCCCTTGTGCAAAACCTCCTGCAGCTCTTCTAGGAGCTGAGTCCTTTTTGGAAAGGAAACCCCAGCCTGTTGGAGTGGGAGTAGAGCAGAAATCTTTCAGCAGCAGGTGAATGTTTCAGAGCAAGTGATTTGGTGAATATTTCTGCATTCTAGAGCCCTGGGCTGCTCCTGCTGGTTCCTTCTCCCTCATTTGGAGAGCAACCTCAGGCTTGGCTGCTAAATTCCAGTCAAGGATGAATGCTTGGGCTGAACTGCAGGGAATGGCAGGGAGGGTCTGACCACACATCAGCCAGACTCTGTCTGCAAGAGCTTTCAACACTTTGGGTTTTGAGCAGACCTCACCCGGGTCTGTGTCTGGATGTGTGGGGTGTGAGACCACCCAGTGAGGGGACAGCTGCTGCCCCTGAGCTCAGAGTGGGGCTGGAGGGCTTGGAAAGACAGGTAAAACTGCATGGAAAAGGTGCAAATTTGAGCTGCCACATGGGGAGGGCCTGGGGAGCCTGGGAGAACCCTCCCTTGGTGGCTACCAGGGCAGGCAACCTGGCCATCACACGGCCCCTGGCTGGGGCTCAGCTTTCCTGGCACTGCACAGAGATGAGGTTTCACTCAGTTCTCCACAGGAGGTTGTTTCAAGACATAAATGAGATTTCTTTCTTACATGTCACAGTGGTCACCAAGGGCTGGAGAGGAGCTGCTCAGCCAGAGTAGGAGGCTCAGCAGTTTGGAAAGGCTTTGCATGAGTTCAGTGCTCACTGTCTGCACTGATTTAATGTTTTGCTGGCTCTGATGCCTGAAGCTGTGTAGGTATTAGTCTTTCTCTGAGCTCAGAAGGTGTCTGAGTCGTACATTATCTTTGGAAAAGTCAGAGACACTGTTATCTGTCAGACATCTGAGTGCTCTTCCTTTGCACTTGAAGTGAGTTCACAGGAAGTGTCTGTAAGAGAAAACATTGTTCTCCAGCATCTCCTACAGGCAGTGGAAATGATGGGGTAAAACCTGTTGGGTCTGAGCACTGCACTTGGCCCAGAGCATAACAAACACCATTTGCTTTCATTCCAGGGGAAGCTGGATGCCCTCTGGGTACTGCTACGGAAGGGATACGACCGCGTGTCCGTGATGCGTCCCCAGCCAGGAGACAAGGTACCAGCACCTCCAAACCCCTCCTTGCAGCAGGGAACAGCAAACCCCTCTGCCTGCCTTTACTTTGGAATTGAAGACAGGCACTCCTGACAGCTCAGAAGCAAAGTCTCAGTCGCATCTGTCAGCTTTGTTTGCCAACAGTTTGTGGGGTTTGGCTGCTGTGGTTTCAAGCCTGAACCGTGCAGGTGCAGGGATCCCTGGAAGAGCTCAGCACTCTGCTCTTGCAGCATGGAGCTGCTCTCCACCAGTTACAGGAGAAATTCTCATGAATAGTAAGGGATATTCCTGCATGTTTTGTCAGGAGTCGAGGGACTGGCCAGAGCTGTGTCAGGGGAGGGTCAGGTTTGATATCAAGATATTCTGTGATTCTGTGATTTTCATTCATTAAATTGTCCAACTTCATCCCGATGCTGCAGGGGACCAGGTCACCCATCACTCTCATCTCAGGTACTCTTAGGAGTGCTGGGCTCTGCTTTGCATCCCTGGCAGGCCCCCAGAGCAGTTCCAGACTGATCAGCTCTATTCCAGAGCTCCGGGTGGATTTCTGAATAAACACCTCCAAGTTATCCAGCAACAAACCAGCAGGTCCAGAGTGCCAGCCCTGGACAAGCTGCCAGCCAGGGGCATGCCCTGGGAAAAAGAGAACCAGGGCTTACCAGAGCATCTCACAGGAACCAGCAGCCTCAGAGGGAGCCACACATCAAACGTAGAACATTCTCAGGCTGGATAAATACTCAAACCCTTGCAGGCAATATATATGGGTAGTAAAGAGGAGCTTGGGGTTTACACGCAGGAGCCTCTGACCATATGATATTCCTGAGAGCTGCAAGGAGGAGCTGTTTTGATAGCAATTTGTACCTCTTTCTTTCTCCTCTTTCCTGGAGAAAGAGAAGCAGATTTCAGACTCAGTGCTGTTTCAATGGGCTCCTTAATTCACCCACTGATAAAGAGAAAAAAAGTGAAGCCAGATGAAAAATAACTGAAAGGCAACTCTGTTTGCTTTGGAGCCTGGAAAGGAGTTGGACTGAGTCCCAGGGTTACATCATTTTCATATATAAGCAATCCCTTGCTATAATCAGTGACTTTATCCCCTCCAGCACACGAGCTGAGCTGTTCAGAAGATTCCTTGCACAGAACGAAGCAAGGGTTCCACCTCAATCCCTGAGCTGAGTAATTGCTGCTGTTTATGTGCTGCAGCCCATGCAGCTTCCAGGGATCTGTGGAATTGTCAGAAAAGATGTGCCCTGCCCACATCAGTGTGGGACCAGACAGTGCTGCAAGGGCAGTGACTGACACAGCTCACACCCATGGCAGAGGATAACATGGGACTGAAGAGTCCAGTCCTCTCCTGCTCCCTATGACCTCAGACTGCCCCTGTTCATGCCCCTGGCTCTTTCATGAAGGTGAGGATACCTCGTCCTGGGGCTATTCCCTCCCTGCAGCAGGTACATCTCCAGGTACAGCCCTGCCTGGGCAGGAAAGGTGGGATCCAGTGTGAGATGAGGTTGGAGGCAGAGCTGAGACTTCTCCAGTTGCCACAAGGGAAGGGATCCCTGCCCAGAGTGTGGAACCTCAGCTTCCTGCAGAGGTCCAATGTCCCTGTCAGCAGAGGACACTGTCATTACTCCTGCAGCCCCTGGCAGCTCTTCACTGCCCCAGCAGGAACAAACCTTGGTCTGGTGTGCAGGAGGCTTTTAACAACTGCTCTTCTAGCCCAGAGCAAAAGGAAAATCCAGGGGTGCTCAGGATCTGTTTTGAAGTGCACCCAGAGGGGCTGAGATGCACAAAAAGATGATGAAATTCTGTTTTTTTGGAGTCAGACCTGAGGATAGGGGGTCTGAGGTTACCAACAGACGCAGATGGTTCCAATAAGGCAAGGATGTGAGATCACATGGGATTCCTGTGGTCTTCTCACATTTTCAAGGGACTAGGTTTACATTCTTGTCAGCATTAATGAGGTTATTTTTACATTGGAAACATCATTAGAGAGAGGTGATGTAAATATATATACATTTTTTAGAGAATTTAATCACTTTTATAGTGGAATACAGGAACTCTTATTTGTGCAAATTGCTCACAGGACCCAAACAATTCATTCATGTTTCTCTGAAGTGCCAGTTGCACTTCCTTGATAAATGTTGTTCTGTCAGGAATTTATGAGATTATTAAAATGTGTTTCAAGCTCAGACTTGGCCAGGAACTCTCCAATTAGGGAGTAAACTGTGTTTTAATTTGTTATTGCATTGCATTAATTGCATTTTCATTTTGTGCTTGCATAGGTGAATATATATATAGAAGGGTATAAAGAGAAGAAAGGTATAACAAAGTCATGTGTAATTATGTGTAAAGATGTATCCTACCCAAATTAATGAAGGTCCAGGGAAAAGAGCTTTTTTTGGAAGTTTATTGGTGGAATCACTCCACGGTGGGCCCACAGTAAAATTTCCTTCTTCTCTGTCCTTTCTTGTTTCTGCAAAATCAAATCTCCTTTCCCTGTCTGCTGGAGAATATTGTGCACTTGCAAATACCAGTCTGGGAAATAACTCGTTGTCTCTTGCTTCCCATACAGTGCTGAAATGCAAAGAAATTAAATCTGAAAAGCTGAAAAGATTGGGACAGTGCTGCCACATGCCCTGGGGCCTCATTCCCTGTGGTGGTGTATTCCTGTGCTCCAGGTGTCAGCTAAAACCAAACCCATCATTCCAGGAACTGTACAGGTGTAAATTAAACCAGGAATTCAGCCTTATCCAAGGCAAGGGGGAGGAGAAAATATGGGCAGCTACAAGGAGAACCACTGGGACACTGTGGTGGTACTAATTCATTTGAACTGTAAACAGGGAATCTGTGAGACCAGCTGGAATATTCTGTTAATGTAGTTCAAATCCTCCCCTAACCACAAGGAACAGTTTTTCTTGCTAGTTCATTTTCCCATGTGCAGCTCCCATGCAGCATCCAAAGACTAAATTAGGAGGAAATTCTTCCCTGTGAGGGTGGGGAGGCCCTGGGACAGGTTTCCCAGAGAAGCTGCAGCTGCCCCTGGATCCCTGGCAGTGTCCAAGGTCAGGCTGGACAGGGCTTGGAGCACCCTGGGACCGTGGAAGGTGTCCCTGCCCATGGCAGGGGGTGGAACTGGGCTTTAAGGTCTTTGCAATTCATCCCATGGCTCTGTAGAGAGTTCTCTGAAACCGTGAAATGTGTTCTATTATTGAGTAGCCACAGTGAAGGGTGATGTGTAGATGGCCAGGTAGTGCTGATTGGTGAGGAACACCACAAAGCACACAGGCAAACCTGTCATGCTGGAAAATCGCCTGACTCCTGCCTTATTTTGAATGAGGAGCCTATTTTAGAGACAAAGAAATTTGGATATAATGTAATTGTCTGATTTCAGTGTCATGAATGGAAACCTTCTGAAACAAAGTCCAGAAATCAGGAGATAGGATTTCAAATCCTCCTGGTTTAAACACCAGGCACAGTCCCTTTTCAGACCTGAGAGTAAAACCAGCTGTGCAGCCCCCCAGGTCACCCCTACACATGTCCCTGTGAGGATTCTTGTTCCTGCAGACCCAAAGCCACCCAGGCACTAACAAGGAGTTGCTGTTTAACCCATCTTTACATCCCAGCTCACAGATTTCTCCTGACAGGCAGTAGAGCCTGAGAACAAAACCATAACCTTTCCACACATTCTGCTGCAGTGTGGTTTTCCGTTAACAGCCATGGAAAAGTTAACCTAAATATTAGTGCCTTTTCCTGGAACTAACAGCTCCAAAGCCAAAAGCCTGGGATCTGCTCCTGTAGAGTGCTTGGGACTGGGAGAATGAAGCAGAGCTGGTCCTTGAGCTCCTGAGACATCTCCTAAAGGGTCCAGTCAAACCTGATCCAGGGCAGGATTTATCCCAGACAGAATTAAAAGTTATGCCTTGACGTCAGAAGCTGAAGCAATCCCAGCAACAGGGACTGTGGGGATGAGAATTATTCCTCACCAAATACTGTAGGACAATACTCAGTGGGCAGTAAATTCCCACTTCCTCAAGCCCTTAGCACTGCTCAGGGTGCTGAGTCATGGAAGATGGAAACATCCATCAGGCTCTGTTCTCACATTCACATTGTGGAAAATCCTGTCCCAAATCCTGCCCTGTCCTCTTTGCCCAAGCTGCGGGCAGGGAGATCCTTCTCAGGTCACTGGTTTCTGGAGGCTGAGGCTCACTCTCCCTCTCCAGAGGGATGTTTACCACTGCCGTGGATGTTCCAGTTGTTGCTGCCAAAAGAATGTGCTTCATTTTTCATTTAAGTTTTTCTCTCTCATCCTCCTACCTAGGTTTTGTTATTCAGCCCCCAGGTGAAAGGTTCCAGCCTGGCTGAGGTGTCTCTGATGTGTCACTCAGCATTTCCCCAAGCCTGAACCACTTCTTTCCAGAAAGGCAGCAGGAAGAGCCACGAGATCTTCCTGGAAATGACACCCACCGCACAGCAGGAATGAGCCAAAAGCAGCTCCTGCAAAAGCCATCAGGGCTGCTGCTGACATCCACATGCCCACTCATCTCTGGGAGAGCCACGCTCCTGAACTCTGGCACAAGCAGAGTCTGGGGCCATTGAGCTCACTCCCACACTCGAGTTTGGCAGGGTAGCAGCCTCTATCATCTTGTTTCACTTCTTTTTGGAGGAGATTTGATTGTTTCCTCTTCAGCAGTTCCCCCAGCTGGGTCAGTCCTTCATGGTGTGATCAGATCAGCCCCAACAGCTGGCAGAGCAGGGGTTGTCATTGGGGTGTTTTCAGGATTGTGGTGGGTCTGGAGAGCCAGGTGCAGATGAGAAGTGATGAGTAACTCATGAGTAGGATTGGAGGTTGGATTGGCAGAACCCTCTGTGCTGTGGGCCCTGAGACATGGAGTCCCATATGCATAGCTATAGACATCTTAGTTGTAGTTGTATTATTTAAAGTTTTAGTTATGTTTTTATGTTTATGTTTATCTACTTCAGTCATTAGCCAACATTACTTTACTGATGCTCTAAACAAGCTCTTATTTATTTAATTATTTTAAATTCTTTATCATCTTTAATTTCTTCTTTTCTCCAGTAAGTCCAGCTTTTGGGTTGCTGGAGGAGAATAGGATTGGATAAATATAAGTATTAAACCATTGCTTTAATATCTGGATAGACTAAACCATATCAAGGCATCAAGGAAAGTTAGGCGGGCTTTCTGCTGATTTTTCCTGCTGAATTTAGGCAGGATACTTGCCTGTGGTGGAGGAAACTGCCCCTGGTAAAGCTGGAGTTCAGTGTAATGTTACTTGTCACTAGTTTTGATGTTTATCCTCCTCCTTTGGGGTAAATCCCAGCTCCTCACTGGCTTCAGAAGGAAACACCATTTTGTACCAGTCTATTCCTGGGAGTTAAAACGTCTGATATAAGATAGTTTGTAGTACTGGGACCTGGCAGAAGACTTGCTCCAAACTTTCTCACCCTGCAGTGCTTTTCATGAAATCTTTTCAAGTAAGCCATAAGGGCCCAGCTTTCAGTGCTGCCTCTGCAGTAAGAGACCAGGTGAATAGAACCCTGTCAGAGTGATGATCTTATCAATGCAATTCTTCCTCTTGATTTGGGAGAAAATAGGTCAAGTCTCCAACTTTTTATTTATTGAGTGGCCAAGCTGGCAGGACTACCTTGGGATGGGCAAGTTTTATGAGCAAGGCTGAGACAAAGGCTCTGTCTTTAGGAATGAGACACAGATGGGAATGGTTTCATTGTGGTGATGTTTTATCATGAAATGAGACAGATTTAATGTTCCTTCGGTGAGTAAGAGGCACAGAGGCAGCCAGGTGACCATTCAGCTTTGCTGCAGGACTCCTGGCAGTACCAGGCACACTTAGGCTGTGCCTAACAAAGCCTAGAAGAGTTAACAGCTCCAGTCTCCAGACACATTTAAAAGGCAACAGGCTGCCAGCTCAGGTTTGCAAGCAGGGATATTTCAAGCTCACAGGATCCTGCCTTGTCACAGAATCGTCCTGGGAACTGGGGGTTACCTTGGTAGGGGTTCAGAATAGCAAACCCCTCTGTGAGCTCCAGAACCAGTGCTGACCCCATGGCAAAAGGCTGGTGGGAAGGTTACTCGTTTGGCCAGTGCCTCCTACAAGTTTTTGTGCATGCTTGATTGAGAATTAGGTATCAAATCACAAGTTGTTTATTAAATTTCCTTTTTTCCCCTCTCTCTTTTCCTTCTTCTCTTTCTTTCTCTTTTCTTTATTTCTGTATTTATTTTTATTTCTCTCTCCCCCTTCACATAACAACAGGGTAAACCAGGATTTTGTTTATGGAACGTCTGAATTACCAATGACCCATACAAAACAACATTAAGGATCTTATCTTTTCCAGGGCCTCTCTTTAAACCAGGCAAAAGAAGCCAGTCCCAGTGTTTTATGATCTTAAAATCTTGATATTTTTCCAGGTATTAACTCCAGCTTGATAGGCAACCAAGAGAAACAGAAACATTTTTCATCTTTGCTTCAGAAAAATGCTCTCTCTCTGTCAAAGAGATATCTCCTGGGTCCTGGGGAGGGTGTGCACTGCCCTGGGACCCCCTTCCCTGCCCTGAATTCCTGTTTTATTTTCCTGCTGCAGTCAGGGGTGCAAAGCCCAGCTGCAACTCAGGGTCCCCTTTGGCTGAGTGCAGGTGGGAAAACACAGCTCTGGCCATGAGTCCAGAGCGAGTCAGGTCCTG
The DNA here is from genome assembly GCA_013397095.1 of Sterrhoptilus dennistouni. Lineage (NCBI taxonomy): Eukaryota > Metazoa > Chordata > Aves > Passeriformes > Zosteropidae > Sterrhoptilus > Sterrhoptilus dennistouni. The sequence continues at coordinate 200,735 of VWZU01008039.1, read as the reverse complement.
TTTGAGCTCACACTCTGCATAGTACAACCTCTGCACCTTTGCAACGCAGTTTAATATCCAGCTTTTCACTCAAAGGAGATCTCTTTCCTCCTGGGCCTTCTTTGCATTTGTGCCCAGGGCACCAGTTAGACATTTTCTGCCCCTCCTGTGCAAGGGAACAGTAATTTGTTTCCTGGATATCCCCTTGCCATTCAGTCTGACAGTTCTCCTCCCTGAGGAGCTGTTGGCTTCCCCATCCCCTCTGAGGCACTGGAGCTACCCAAGTCCATCTCAGCCCATCTGGACTGCAAACACTTCCCTGGCACTCGGCCCCATCTGCTGGGGTGAGAGCAATGCCGAGCCCTGGAACATGAGAAGTGCCTCGGGCTGGCAGCTCCGGGCAGAGGGGAGGAGGCCTAGGCTGTCTCTGCCCTCCACACGGGCTGGCTGCCCTGCACTCACCACAGCACAGGAGGAGAAGGTGCTGCCACCCAGGTCCCTCCAGCCCAGGGCAGCACAGCTGCCTTGGGCCACAGGGGGACATGGGGAAGGGCAGCGTGAGCTGATGGAGCATACTCCATCTAGTGTGAAGGAGCTTTCAACTCTAATTTAGGGCAGGGGAGAGCACAGGGCAGTGGGGCAGAGGGATTTGATGATCACTGGTTGCTGGGCCAGCTCTGGGCTGGCTCTGGCTGTCACATATGCTCCCAGGTTACTCCTGCATCTGTGAGCACTAGAAGGCTTTTAGTCCTCACACCCCAGCCCCAACTCAGGGATTTCTGAGCTTCAGTGCATCCTCCTGAATGCTCTCAGGGCAGTGCTCAGTTCCATTTGGACCAGCAGCTCCATAACCTCACTCTTGGAGCATCCAGACAGAACATCTCTCCACACAAAAACAACTGCTGCTATTTGTTCTCTGGCTGAGATTTCTGACTGCTGCTTTTTGTTCAGGTTTATTTTATTCTCAACATACATAAAGAAAACAAAACTAGTGCAAATAATAGTCTGAACTCGATGTGGAGATGTGGCAGGAGATGTGGCACTGGGACAAGGAAAACATTCTGATGGGTTTTTTTTTCTGAGTAGAACTGGGTAATTTCAGGTTCAGACTTTCCTTCACTCAGCAGGACTGTCCCACAGTATTTACTTAAAATCTCAGCAAAGTGCATTAAAACAACATTAGAGGTGAGGCAGGAGCTCATGAGAGCAAACAGGTCTGGGTGCTGTGGGATGGGGCAGGGTGTGGGGCTCACTTCAGGCTTTGCTCTGCCTGCTCATGGCAGTGCTGGAGGTGCTGGGGGGAGTTCAGGGCCTCCGGTCACTCTGTAGTTAATTTTGTATGGGCATTTTGGCCCCTGCAGGGAACAGCTCAGGAAACAGATGGTGACAAAACTCTGTATGGACCTGGGCACTCCCCTATTCACCCCACAATGTCTTGGTGTGGGGACAGGCTGGATAAGGGACACCATTGATCCCCAGGAGACCACTGCCACAGCCATGTTCATGACCACTGATCCCCAGGGTGGCCATTGCCACTGCCATGTCCATGGCCACTGATCCCCAGGGAGGGGATGGGAGGGTTCAGCTGCCCCTGCCCAGAGATGGCTGGGTCATCTTGAACTCGATGTTGAAGGCACTGTGAAATCTTTGTTTTCCCTAAAAGACCTCTGCTTGTCCAAGCCAGGCTGAGCTCAGCTGGGGCTGCTCCATAGCCTCACTTGGCCAGGAACCCTTTTCCCTCTGCTGAACGGGGCTCAGGCAGATGTTTCTCCACATCCTCCTCTTGGAGAGGAGCTGTTTGGATATCTCTGTGTCCCTTCCACACCAGCTCCTCCACACCAGTTCCTCCCGTCCCTGCCAAATCCTTCCAGGATCTTCCTTCCCATGGGTCCTCCCTGCAGAGCATTTGTCCCAGGCTGGGGACAGCGGGGAGGAGATGCAGAGCTGTGCAAGGGATTAAAAATGTTGCCCCAACAAATTTGCTGCAGCTCACAGGGGCTCGATGCTCTATTTGGCATTTATTCATCAGGAAAAACATTTACTTTGGGAGAGAAAGGAGTAAAATGGAAAATAAGCTCATACTTACCAATCCAAAAATAAAGAATGGATTCAGAAATCCTCTAGTGCCTTTTTGGATGATTTCATATCTAAAGGAATGAATCCATAATACAGTAATGCTGATTTTGACATTTGAGTATTTACAGTGGGATCTTCTGCAGGTGGAACTTGTGAGGGGAAAAAAATAGCTCAGAGGGCAAAGGTTTTGTTTAAAACTGTACAACAAACTGTAGCTTAGCACCAAAGAGCAAGTTTATTGGCTTCTCACAAGCACTGGGATATCACGACATCCTGATGAGGAACGGATGCATTTCAGGAAAAATTCTGAGCAAGAAAATGTCTTAGTTAAAGAAACCTTCCCTTTTGCCTGGTAAATTATTAGAATGGGACACAAAAGCCAGGTGTTTGAAGGAGAGAGAGGCTCCAAAAGAGCAAATCCCAGATTTTGTGCTGCTGGAAGTTTAAGACTGAGGTGTGGGAAGAGGCACCTGTGGAGGCAGGAACCATGGGTCATGTATGCTCTGACTCCAGCTCTGAGACACAGGGATGAAGGACAGGACAGAGGGGAATGGCCTTGGGCTGATGGAGGGCAGGTTTGTGTCCAATATTAAGAGGAAATTCTTTACTCAGAGTGTGCTGTGGCCCTGGCAAAGGTTGCCCAGAGAAGCTGTGGCTGCTCCATTCCTGGCAGTGTCCAAGGCCAGGCTGGACGGGGCTTGGAGCAGCCTGGGACAGTGGAAGATGTCCCTGCCATAGCAGGGGTGGATGGGGTGGTCTGTGAGGTCCCAGCCATGCCGTGATGGTGAGAATGCCTCTCCCAGTAACTCTGTCCCTCCTCCTGTTCTGTTCCAGGGCCGCTGCATCAACTTCACCCGGGTGAAGAACACGGAGACCCCCCCCAAATACCCCCTCAACAACTCGTACCCCTCTG
>VWZU01008039.1:152556-197595 GCA_013397095.1 Sterrhoptilus dennistouni | reverse complement strand
GGTGTCCAGGGGGCTTTTTCAGCAGTACTGTACCACACCCAGCTGGGGGGCCAGGGGGACCTGCAGCCCCCTGGAATGGGTGACAGCAGCACCAGCGACCCTGCAGACGTCTCCTCCTTTCATTTTCTTTTGTTTCTTGAACCCCTTGAGCATCAGTGCCGCCAAACTCTTGAAGCAAGAAAAGCCAAGAAGAGCTCCAGTTCCATCCCAGCAAGGCTGTGCCACCTCTTGGTCCCCAACGCCTCCCTGTGCCTTACTACGGTGACCATAGGACTCATTGCAAAAAAGGAACCGGTAACGGCGAGCTCTCTGCCCAGGAAGGACTGCACAGGACTCTTGCTAGAGCAGAACCCCAGCCAGCGACCTGGGGACATCTGCACGTGGGACAGTGACAGCCCCTCACTGCCAGCTGCCAGGGAGCAGTGACACCAGCAGCTCTGCAGGTACAGGAACCCATAAACCTGGGCAGAATTGGTGACAGGCATCCGTTCCCACCCAGCAGGAACTGCAGACGAGAAGGGGTTGTCACTCCGAGGGTCTGGGAAGGAGAAGGGGGTGTGGATTGGAGGATGTTGGTTTGTGGAAGTGCAGGTGAATGGAAACAGAGTCACTAGGAAATCGGATTGCACAAGAAAAGAAACCCCATTCCTGAGGACGAAGAATAATTGAGGACAGGTCAGCCTTCACTGTTCCCAGCAGGACAGAGGAGGTCATAACCATTGAGGAATTTGGGAAAGGTGTGGTAAACAGAAGAGTCTTGGCACTGGGTTTAGGCAATTTTGTCCACCTAGTCCATCATTCCACAGTTCTGCAGCGTAATTTAATGCTGGTTTCCACTTCAAAGGGAAAAACTCTGAATGTAAACCAGAGATTTGGTCTCGAGTTCCCTAAATCCAGTCTGTTCGGGCTCCTTGTTGCCATAAGTTTGAAATGGTTGCCACTGATGCGTCCCTGTGTTTTCTGTAAATTGAATTCTTTCACCTTAAAAATATTTCCACGTGTATTTTTTTTTGGTTGGTTGGTTTTGTTTTGTTTTGTTTTCATAAACAAGTAGCAGCTGCCTCCCCAGCTCTGAGTGGAGAAGAGCCACTCTTGTCAGCTCTCAACAGCATCACTCCTATTAGCAGTATTGACTGAGGCAAATCCCCCTGGGACAGGCCAGATGGGGATCAGTCTGCCAAGAAATGCACTGGCTGCATTTCTCCTGCTTCTTCCTCACCTCCAGGGGATCCCCAGCACACCCCAGAGCATCTCCTGCACACTCCTGTATCCTACAGCCACCCTGAGCACCTGCCTGCAGCCCAGGGCCAGAGCCAGGGGAGATCCCTCAGCCCCTCAGCCAGAGCTCCCTGATTCACCCTTGGGATCAGTTCTCACAGAACTCTCTCTGCAAATCTCACAGGAGAGAAACCACCTTTGTAACAGCAGTTCTATGAATAGCAAAGGGTTCTCATCTTGTTTTTTAAAAGATAAATAAATGCTTTGCCAAGTACTTCCTTCAGTGCTTTTGGAAATATCAGTTCTCATTTGTCTACCAAAACAAAGGGAAAAAAGGAAAAAGAAATTCTCAAGGAGGAAAGGGAAGAGAGAAAAGAGACTCAATGGAGAACCATCCTGGGCCTCTTTGGGCAAAGACAGCAGGGAACCCTTGGCACAAGGCTCTGGGTCCCTCCCTCCCTCTGCTAGGTCAGGGTCAGCCCTTACATGAGATAAATCCATCAGTCCTGAGGAGCTGGGACTGAGCCCAGGCTGAGGCTGTGCCCCCAAAAGCCCTTTGATCCCCCCACTGTTCTGTCTGCAGGCAGCACGGAACAGTCCCTGACCCAGAGCAAATTCCCCTTGTGCTGCTCCCTCATCTCAGTTGAATCAGTTACAGGCCATGGTTGGTTCCACAGGAGGGCACTGGCAAGTGGGAAGGGAAGCCTTAACACCCCCACTTGAGCTGGGATGGGCTCCTTCATGGATGGACGGGATCTGGTCAGGCAAAGAGCTCCTTGCTTTGGTTTGGTTTGGTTTGATTTGGTCTGGTCTGGTTTGGTTTGGTGTGATTTGGTTTGCTTTGGTTTCACAGTGAAAGGTGTGAAAACTGGGAGTAGTGTAACACAGGATCCATGTCCCCAAAAGATCCTCAGCATTTCAAAAGTGTTTGGGAAGGAAATTGGTTTTAAACTACACGGCATTGAGAATTTTAATTAAGTGTCAGTTAGCCAATAAACCTACTGCTGGGGGAAAATATAAAAGCAGCGTGTTCTCCATGACATTTTTGCAGATGCACATAGAAATTCTCATTCTCTCCAAACTAAGTAAAAAAAAACAAAACAAACCCTACAGATTCAAAGAAGCAAAATAAAGCCTAGATCAGGCTAGAAAAATCAGGATTTTCAAATGCTCCCTTTGTAATCATCCAGTTTAAGAACAAAAAACAAGCTCCAAATTTTTTGTTGTACATATTGTTGCTGCATGCTTACCATATGTTAGATGGAAGCATTTCCTATCCGTTGTGGATAAAAGAACATTTTTCAAGTTGTAGTAAATTATTATAAAGCCAATGACATTTCATGGCATGTTATCGTATCAAGCTGTGCTTGTTGTATTTTTTTCTTTATGGTTGTATTGCTTTTTTTAATAAATGTACAAATATTTCCTGTAGTGACGAGCACCTGTTTTACATGGCATTAATTGAGGCACTGCAGCTCCAGGCCACATAAGCCATCCATCCATTGGCAAAGGGGTTTTTGCACGTGGATCTGGGTGGGATCTGGCTGGAGCTCCTGAAAAAAACCCACACAACTCTGCAGAGGTTTGGCTTTGGTGACCCTTCCTAATGTTCCCACAAAAATTAGAGCACATCTGGTGGTGAATTTTGTACCTGGCTTGCATTTAGGAAGAAATCCCTCCCTGTGAGGGTGGTGAGGGGCTGGGATGGAATTCCCAGAGAAGCTGTGGTTGCCCTTGGATCCCTGGAAGTGCCCAAGGCCAGGCTGGATTGGGGTTGGAGCAGCCTGGGGCAGTGGGAGGGGTCCCTGCCATGACAGGGGTGGCACTGGATGCGATTTAAGGCCCCTTCCAACCCAAACCATTCCAGGGTTCTGTGATTTAATACCAACCTAAATCTGGCTGCAAAAATGGCTCCCAAAAGTACCTCACATGCCTTTAAAAGCCACACTCCCTTTATGCTGGACCCTAAAGATTAATTTCAGAACTTAATGGAAGGCCACCAAGAGTGAAAACTTGGTCCTGAATTCAAACCAGCTCCCACTGACAATTAATGCCATGTAAATGAGGTCGAATTAGCTGGAGCACCACACACTGCTCTGTGGTGCCCTTTGTACTCTCTGTCTATGAACCTTTCCTAGTCCACACCAGCCAGCCTTTAATTAAATGTTTTTAATTAACATTAAAAGGAGGTGTGCCACCTCAGAGACTCCAGCTGGGCTGGTGTGAGCAGCAGGTACCAGATGTCTGATGGCATTGAACAAACCATCAGCTGTTACTTTTGCTCTTTGATTCCTCCCCTTGTCTCTCATTCATCCAAAACTCTCTGTCAGTGCCTGACAGCCTCCAAGGGCTGAGCCTTTGACAAAGGTTCAGATCCTGTTTTATTCTATTTTATTTTACTTGCCCAGTGTTACCAACTGCTGCGGGCTGTGCTCACCCACATGAACTCTGTAGTCACCTGAATTCTCTCTCTGCTCCCTGGTGTGTGAAGACATTTTCTGTCACTGTTTATTTTGGGGAAGGGCCATGTCTGGCTCTGAGGGCTCTGGCAAGTTTTGGGGGTAACAAATTGGGAACGTTGCCTTGTTTGTGGTGCTGGTGCGGGGGAGGAGCAGAATGGACCCTGTTTTGATGTTGAATTCCGTGTTGTCAGTTTAGCCAGTGCTGTGCAATGATGTTTTACTCTCTCTGTTTGTTGCATGTGTAATTTGTTAAATCAGTCATTACTCTTGCTGAGTTTGATGTTATTATTAAAGAACTACACGAATCTTTGTTGGGCTCTGAGCAATTCCTTGCCAAGGTGAAGCAAATTCTGGGCACCAATTTTTTATAAACTGGTTTTTCATTATCCTGGGGAACTCAGACTTGGTGGTTTTCTTCCCAACAGCCAAAAGCACTTCTGACACAAAAGCTATTTTCTTTGGGATGTGACAGAGCCTAAACTGTCCATTCTTCCCAGAATCCCCCATTTCACACAAACTGGCTCAGGAACATTTACCAGAGGTACCTTTAACAGAGCACAGCCACAACCACTACTTGGTTATTCCAACCAAGTTTAACTACCCCAGCTTATCTGGATTTTGATACGGTTGTTTCAATATTCCACAAAGAAAAGTATGAAAGTTCAGCCTCTGGCTCTGGGTCCAACCAACCCCTTCCCAAGCACACAAACCCAGGTTTTACCTGCCTCTGAAAAGGTGAACTGGCAATTCCCTCAGCACATCAGACCCTGCAAGCCTGGGCTCAGCCTGGTTTTTTATTGCTGTGTTGTGTTCAAACCAAACTTGTACCTGGTAAATGCAAGAAGGAAGCCACCATGCTCAGCAGGTCCTGCTGTCACTCAGACAAAAGGTGTTTTTTAAATGGAGACTCAAAGAAAATCTCAGTTGCTTTGCTTAGAAGAGGTCAGGTGAAAAAAATGCAAGAAAGTTAAACCTGACTTAGCCCAACCTCAGAAGAAAGGATGCAAACCTGCTTTGATGGAAGCTTTGGGTCAGTGAGGGCAGGAAAATACCCAGAAGTGCCTGCGCAGCTCTGCCTAAAGAACCATCACTGCTCTGGGGAGAAAAACCGAAGAGAACACGGGGACCTGAGCAGGGTGGTGTGAATTTCCATCAGCTCCAGCCCCACTGCCCAGGAACCTCTTAGCCCCTGAGTCCCAGGGAGCCCCACTGTGCTGCCACCAGACCAAAGCAGGGCAGATATCTCCAGACAGAAGGTTTATTTTGGAGCCAAGCGTCCCCAGAGTACCACGAATACACGGCTGGTCTGTGGCCACCCTGAGCCACAGTCATTGCAGCAGCTGGAGCCAGGGAGCCCATTGGTGCAGTGCTGGGCTCCCAGTCCAGGCTGCTGAGGGCACTGGGCAGCTCAGAAGGGGTTTGGGGTGGCACAGAGCCATGGGAGCAACCCCTCTGTGCAGCAGGGAACTGGGGGAGACTGGGATGGGGTTGGGGCAGCTGCAAGGAGCCCACATGAGGAGTCCTGGCAGGGATTTCTTTTCATTTTATTCAGATGCTGCTCTGTCCTGGCTTTGTCCCTCTGGGCAGAGGCTGTGCTGGACACACAGTTCCAGCCCAGGGAATGCAGGTGAGGCCAGGGTACAGCAGTGGCTGTCTCTGGGGGCTGTTCCCAGGGCTCTCCCTTCAGGTGAATCTTGCTTGTTCCCCATCTGCCCTGAGAAAGCTGAGGAGCTCCTCACTTGGCAGGGAAAGAAATGGCTTTTTTTTTCTCCCTAAAGTTGGAAGAGAAAACCCCATCCGAATCATGGATAAGGGTTTGTGTGGGGCTGATGGAAATGCCAGGGGACTCAGACACAGCATCCTCTCTGCTGCAGCGCTGCTGGAGAGTGTAACGCATCTTTTTATTTCAGAAACAGCTATAAAATAACTTGTAAAAATAACATGAGCTGTAAAATAAAGCATCCCGGATGCAGACAGTGGCTGAAAGTCTGTAGCACATTGCCAAAACTTTTAGATTAAGTACTTTTTAATAGTTAAATGTTTTGAAGGGTCCTTCTTGGTAATGTGGGAAGGAAAAATATCTTGGAATGGTGCAGAGCATGAGGGAAAATGTTTTCTCGTGCCACAAGGTCAGCACAGTTGTCCTCCAAAGTGGTGATGATGGTGGAGGACTTGTCTCTTCCACCCAGAGGACATCCTGGTTCATGCTGGGTGTGGCCAGAGCTGCAGCCTGAGCAGGGAATTCTGTAATTCTTCACAGACATTAAATCGTGGGGCCTTTTCCAGAGCTGGAGGAATTAACAGGGATGGAGAAACCATAGCGTACAAAAATACCACAGGGAGTGGGAAACTGAACTTAGCAATGAGGTAACTCCTACTTGAAAGAAAAGCTGGGGATTTCTAAATTCCACTTTCCATCCACATTTCAAGTCCTCCCTGGCATCTCCTCTGGGCGTGAGAATCTTTAGCTGCCTCCATAAGATGCATTTTGCTTCTCTCCTGCTGCCCATGAGACCCTGTGGTCTATGTGGGCTCACCAGGGAACAGGGGTGTCGGGATCCTTTCTTGAGGTATTTCTTACTCAATGGAAAGTCTCTGGGAAAGGAAAAGCCAGGCAAGAACAGGGAATGTCTGCATTCCTTCAGTCTGTTCCTGGTGACATGAAATGTGAGCACCTTTGGCCTTGGCAAGCTCTGCCTGCCTGTCAGCATTCCCATGGAATATCCCAGCTCGCCATGGCTGTGACCTGTGGGGACAAACCTGGAGCTGTTTGAAGGAAAAGCTGGGAAAAGTCCTGAGAGAAAGTGGGATTTGTGGACTCTGCAGTGCCAGGGGTCAGACAATGAAAATTTCAGTACATTGTAGATGCTCCTGAAGGGCCTGAGGAGAAGGCTAGCTGGGATTGATTCCTAGGTTTTATTTAAGGTATGGACACTTGTGAGCTCCTAAATACCTTAAATTAAAGGATGCAAGGATGAAACACCTGGAAATATCCTCCCCACAATGTAGGCCTTTCCCCTCCCTGCTTCCAAGGGCTCCTGTAACCACAGCAACAGCAGATGTGGAAAAACAACACTGGGAATGAATGGGGGTATTTTTAGCTGTGTCTGAGGCAAGGGAGCCAGCCTGGGCTGCAGGGGCAGCTTTCCATGGACTGCCACAGCTGATCCCATGGGACAGAACTTGGGAACTCCTGTTTTGGTGTGAATTCGGCAGTTGTTAACTTTTGGGGAGGCGAGATGAGTGTCTGGGGGTGTGCGATGCTGAAAGTGATCCCAGCTGTCTGTGCCACAGCCTGTCAGGGAAACGGGAGAGATTTCCAGTTGCTGAAAACATATTGAAATAACTGCAGTAGCATCAGACACTTTCTTGTTTGGTTGGGTTTTTTTGAGCAGTCCAGCTCAGAAGGTCAAATTCTGAAGTCATCCTCACTTGGACTGCCTCTGCCTGTCCCTGTCTGGGAAGGGGTCCGGGTGGTTTGGTCCAGGCTGCTCCCCCAGCCTTAGATAATCCAGCAAAAATAATCTACTTGCAAAATAAAATAAGTTTGGTTTTTTGTTAAAGGAAGATGTGGAGGCAAATAACCTGTCAAGGATGAAAGAGGGAGTTGTTGGCAGGGCTGTCACTTGTGTCCTGAGTGCCTTCAGATCCTCCTCCTCCAGATATGAGTGACAGCAACTCCTCCTCCAGATATGACAGTAAGTCTTTGCCTGCTCCTTTGCTGCTGTAGGAGAGTCTTATAAGATGCACTTATGGAGACTGAGGAAATTTGTATTGACCCAGATAACACAAAGAAATGCAGTTTTAATTCCTGACTGTGGCAATGGGTGAGCTGGTGGTACATGTGACAACCTCAACCTTTAGAGGCAAAAGAAACCCCAAGAAAAGTGTTCAGCAATTTTCTCCCTGGTCCCTCTGGCTTTATACATGGCTCTGTTGTGGTCCCTTTGGGCTGGCACAACTGAATAATTTGGGGAGTTTTTTGACAAAGAAACCCAGGACTGATTTATGTTAGCAGATTCCTGCCTCTTTAAAATCCAAATGTTCTCTAGAGAATGCAGGGGAAAGTTTAGGTATTGCTGCTAATACAGAGGTAACTCTATCTGTTTGTCTGAGGCCAATTTTGCCCCTGGCCATGGTGGTGCAGCATCATCCCCCAGGTTCCTGCAGCTGTGCTCAGTTAAACCCCCTCAGTGCCTGGTGGCACCAACCAGAGGGGTCCTGGTCCCCACCTGTGCCATTTTCCAGCTCAGATTTCCCTGTTGGGTTGATTTGCCCATCTCCAGGATGGGCTCTCTCTGTGAGGGGGTCTGTCCCTCACTGACAGCTCCTGCCTGCCCTGAAGAACAGCAGGAGCTGTGTCTGGGGACAGCTGCTGGTGCTGGAGGTGCGGGGGCATCCTGCCCTCTGTGCTCTGCTGGGAGGTTTTATGGAACAAGGACTGCGAGGTTTGGCCTTCACTTTCCACCCCTTCCAAATGATTTCTGACTGCAGCAGCTTGGCTGACTGAGGCACAGGCTTAGCCAAGAGTGGGACCACCCAGGCCACCGGCCTCATCCACGGTGGCACATTTTTACATTCCCACAACACAAAATTAAATAAATAAGAAACAGATCCAAATGCAAGGGAGGAAAAAAAGAAGGCACAAACTGCTGGAAAATCATCAGAGAATCTACTGGTTCAGCAAGACAAACACGGATCTTTGTGGGGAACTGCAGGTAGGGATCCTGTTGGCTTAAGGGATCTTTGCTTATTCAGTGTTAGCAGGCAGGAGCACCATAAATAATTCACAGTGAATCCAAATCTGGGTTTGGAGAAGGAATTCTGACACATCTGAGCTCCCACAGCAGAACAGCTGTGGAACCAGTTTGAAGAGGGGAAATCACAGAAATCACTGGGTGGGATTGCCAGGGAGGGAGGAAACTTCCCACAGGACCCAGGGGTGGGACATGAGGGCCATGAGGGACACAAGGGACATGGGTGGCACTGCTGGGGGTGTGCAGAGCAGAGCTTCTGCTGGGAGATCTTCATGTCTCCATGTCTGCTGTGGTATTTAAGGGAGGAGAGTGCTGAGTCCCCAGAGGAAATATTTTCATTTCTCTACAAAGTAGATCTAGGCTTTAAACAAGAGAGCTTTATTTGTTGTATTTATCTGAAAACAACAATGGCAAATTATTTATCTGAAAAGAATATTTACTGAAAACTGTGGTCCAGCCAAAACTGAAAAATAAACCATTTTTTTCTTCCTCCTCTCTGCCCACTTTTCTTTTCTTTCTTTTTACCAGAGGCCTTTTTAAGGTTTAATGTATTTTTCAAGATGACAGCTGTGACTCTATGCTCTGGGGCAGACATCTAAAGCATCTTGACAGTGATGGGCTCCTCTTGCAAAGGAGCTCTGCTGCCACCATGAGTGGCCCTGGCCCTGGTCCTTGGTTCCTCCCTGCTGCAGACAAACCTCAACAGGAGCTAAATGAGTTCCTGAATAATACTGAGCTAAGCCAACAGAGAAGGGGCTTGAGTTCATTTGGGATGGTTACTGCAGTGTCCATGTGCCTGTCAGGGAATTCTCTGAGAAATTCCTTTCTCTGTGCTCCCTTCTGTATTTGAAGAAAATGCCTTTGGATTCAAGTGATGCCAATTCCTTCTGGGCTCAGCTCAGCTCAGCTGAGCATGCACAGACTTCAGAGTGAGGGGTGCCACCACCATGCAGGCAGGAGCCTGTGGGAATGGGAACCCTGTGGGTACCTCCCCCTTTGGCTGCAGGAGAGGACAGAGCAGTTAACTGGTCATGCCCCTCACACTCCCATTTACTCCTTTTCCCTCCTCTTCCCATCTATTTCCTGTCCAGAAATTCCTGACTGATTTTTTTCCTGCCTCTCTGCTCTTGTTGGAATGTGATTTAATCGCAGTGAAGTCCGCAGGGAGACAATGAGGCAGCATCATCTGCACTGGGGATGTCTGTCTGTCTGTCCATCTGGGTGCCTGTCTGTGTGCCTGTCTGCAGCCAGCTCAGTGATAAATCACTGCACTGGAATCTCAGGATGCTGGTCTGGGTTGGGTTTGTTCCCTTCTCCTCCTTCTGTGCAGCAGGGAAGGGATGAGCTGTGGGATGTTCCGTGCCGAGCCCAGAGTGCTGCAGTGTGTGATACACAAACGCTGATGGATCCCAGAGCTGCTCCCCATGCTCCAGGGAGGAGGGAGGAGTCTGCTGGAGGAGCTCAGGGGATCTGTAGCCCAGGGAGGAAGGAGGATGCTGTCTCAGATAGCAATTTCTCAGAGAGCTGCAGCAGTCTGCAGCAGGAGTAGAGCTGCTGGTGAGGAGCAGGGGCAGGAGAGGCTGGGCCAGCCGGTGCTTTGGGTTTGTGCCAAAGCACCAAAGCTTTTCCCAGCCTGGTTTTGTCAGTCCAATTAAGGTTGTGCAGCCTGGAACATTTTTGTTCTGTATTAATTTTTAAATGCATTCCATCAGAGGAGCTGATTCATGCTGGGCTCCCCAGGTGTGGACACCAAACCTCTGCTCCTCTGCATCCCACACGGACTTGGGGTTTTCTCACTTAATCCTGTGGAAGGTTTTCTCTATTCCCAGGAGCTTGCTATGGAGATCTCAGTGGATTTTTGGGCTGGATTGGGGTATTTGTCACTAACTGTCCTTGCTCCATGGGTCTAGGGTGCTGAACAAAGTGCAGGACTCTCCAGCCAGCCTCTTATGACAAAGTCACCACCAGGACTGAGGGCCCAGCCCTCAACTCTGTCTCAAGGAGACACAAGGGGGGAAATTTGAGTCCAAGCACTCAGAACTGTCACTAAACAGGGAAAGAAGGGGGAGCAGGGAGGGGTCATGAACTTGACTTTGTTTCTTGGGCTGCAAAAGCCAAGGAGGGAAGGAACCATCCAAGAAGAGAAAAACTGGCTTTTCTAAAGCAAAACACTCCACTTTTGGTAATTGCTCAAAAAACCTAGGTAATCTTTGGAGACTTTTATTGTTTAAAACCTACAAACAAGACAAAAATTCCAGTGCTAAACACAACCAGCAAGCAGAATGACCTCTGAGTGTCTCACCTACACAGGGATGGCTCTAGGCTTTGTTCAGTGCTCAACACTCACATTTAGGGTGCTGGGCTTGGCTGTGGAGCAAAGACTGGGGCCTCAAGGGGAGCTGAGCTGATCCAAGGGTGCTGTCACCCTTGGGATGGTGTCACCCTAGGGATGGTGTCACCCTTAGGATAGTGCTACCCTTGGGATGGCATCATCTCAGTGCCAATGTCACCTTTGGGCTGGTGTCACCCCTGAGATGGGGTCACTCTAGGGCCAGTGTCACCCCAGGGCCAGTGTCACTCTGGAGATGGTGTCACCCCCAGGCAGGGTCTGGCTACCCTCGCTCACCCCTGGCTCCTGCTCCTCGAGGCCCTCGGGCGCTGCAGCAGCTCCAGGGGCACTGCTGGTGCTCAGTCTCTGGAGGCAGCGATGCGATCGACCTGCAAAAGGGACAGGCAGCCATAAAAACAACAGTCCTGGGGACAGGGAATGATCCGCTTGAAAAAGGGACAGGCAGCTGGGGAAACAACAGCTCCCGCCTGGCTTGGCTAGGGTCCTGTGGGGACATCCTGGAGCCACTGCATCCACCCACAGAGACACTTGATTCATCCAATATTTCAGGCCCTGTAAGAGCCTTCCTAAGAGCCTGAGGGAGGGGACGTGGCTGTGCCAGGCTCAGGTGGAGAGGAGGAAGATGAGAACAGCCATCCTCTATCAGCAAGGGCTGTCACACATTCACTGGGTCACAGAAACCTGTCCCTTCTTGTGGTTTGTCCCAGTGGGAATTTTTCCTGAGTGCATCATTCCCAGCTTTGTGCAGTTGTGAAATTGCCCCTGAATTCCAGTGGGTGATGGCTGGAGGCTCAGGCCTGGTGTTGTGTCACCAGGGAGGTCAGGGGTGACCCTCTGAGTGTGGCCATCCTGTCCTGGTGTGGGGCACATGTGCCTGGAGTTTCCTCAGGCAGGGCTAGCTGGGCTGTCTGATCAGAGGAGAATTTTCATTGTCAGCAGTTCCAGGGCTGGGGAAAAGAGCTGCTGCAGGAAATGCCAGCAGGAATGAGACCCTGCCACAGCTCAGAGTGGCCATGACCACAGGGGCCATTCTGTCTGTGCTGCTCTCGTGATGGAGAGGAGCTTTTGTGGCTCCAGGTGGCTTTTCCCACCATCCATGCACTGGAGGGTGGCTTTTCACAGCCAACTCCAGGCACACCCCTCGGGTGTGCCAATGTCCCCCAGTTCAGGCCGTGTCCAGCCCAGCCCCAGCCAGAAGGACCCAGCTGGGAGCTCAAGGACAGGTCCTGGGAACAGCAGGGAGGGGAGGAAGGCAATCCTTCCTGCCAGGAACTCCCTGCTCATGGGCAGGAGAGGCAGTTCCACCCCTGCAGCACCTGTGTGTCCCCTGCCCTGCCCTGCTGGGGACACGGAGCTGTGCAGGCAGAGCTGGACTGTCCACTCTGGCTGGGAGGCTCTGGCCATCCCCTCCCTGGTGCATGTCATGCTGGAGGGAGGGGGAATGAGAGGAGCAGGGAGGCAATGGAGGAACTGGGAGAGAATGGGGGAGCTGGGAGAGTCCAGCTACTCCCCTGCAGCTCTGCTGATTGCTGCTCTTTGGCGCAGCTGGGGCTTGCCTGTGCAGGTAATTTGGTAATTTTGTCCTGAACAAGGACCTTGGGTAACCTCCCCCTACTCTGGCCAGGCCTCCCATGCTGGCCCATTCCTGCACATGGTCCAAGTGCCCTGGGGAGCCTCACTGGGCCCAGCTCAGGGCTATGGTGCCACCATGAGTGTCCCGGTGAACCTGGGCTCTCTGCCTTGCAGGATCCTGGGTCTCTGCACAGCCTATTTGTTTAAGCTCATTCCCACAGGAATTTCTAAGGACCATGGGAACATATTTTATCTGATCTAAACAACGAAGAATGAGGCTGAGGAGGGGGAAGAACTCCTGTCCTGTCTGATTTGTGGGTCGGATTTTCCTGAGGGGCTGGGTAACCTCCTCAGCACTGAATGGACCATTCTAGTGAGGCAGCTTTTCTTCTTTCAGGTGCCTGTGTTGTATTTCAATTACAGGATAAATGCATGGAAATAGGTCAGAAATGGCCTCTTTTGAAGCACCCAGAGTGGGTTTGGAGTCAGGCTTGCAGAAACACAGGCTGCCTAGGCTGGAGCTGAAGAGGCCATGCCTGTCCAGGAGCCGTGGCTGTGCAGGTCCATCCATGTCTGGCTGTGCCACCAGGGCAGGAGCAGAGGGTTTGGAAAAGGACAGCGCTGCCTCCTGTCTCCTGGAATGGCACTGGGCTGTGCAGAGCTCAGCTGGAACTCGCCAGGATTTCCCACTGAGGGGAATTCCCATCCCTGTGCAGCATTTTTCCATGTTTCCCAGGATGTCCTGTCAGCTGTCACTAAAGCTGAGGCCCTTAAAGCCTCCTGGCTGATGCTATGAGTGCTGAAGGGCTGCTCTGGCCCTGGGGATGCTTGTTCTGGCACTGGGGATGGTTCCTGGGGGCTGCTAAAAGCACCCAGGGCTCAGGAGCTCACAACTGCCCAGCTGGTCACAGCTGCTGCTCCCAAGGGCTTCCTGCTGTCTCCCGCTCCTCCCGGTGCACAGAGGGTGGCTTTGTCACCTTCTGTGTCCTCACCCCACAGGCTGGCTGTGCCTGTGCCTTTCTGGGGAAGGCAATTAGCAATATTACTGCAATTAGCAATAGCTTTTACCTGTCCGAGGCAAGGAACAGGTGCTGCCTTTCTGGAGCAGTCAGTCATGTAATTTATTCAAACCAAATGTTTGTGCCCGTGTCTTACTTGGCTTCTGGGAGTCTATTTATCACCTTATACGAGACAAACTGTGCAGGATTGAAGCACTTCTGTGCAGAGTCCTGCATCCAACTTTCTTTGTGTTCCCACAGCCACACTGCAAGTCCAAGCCCTAGAGAGAAGCCTTGGGACGTTTCAGTGCTGATTCTTGTATAAGAAATGTCTTTAAGAGGAGAAGCTTGAGCTTTTTCTTAGCCTTTGTCTAAAAAAACAAACACTGGAGTTTGATGCTGCTCCCGTGGAGAGGCAAAGATCCCTGAGGAAATGAATCCATGAACAGTCCAAGAGAGGGGGTGGAATTCCAGACAGTGTTTTGTCACCATGGGATTCCCTCACAAAGCTACCCAGGTGTTTTAGCCCTGTCCAAGCCCTGAGCCTCCAGCAATGGTCTGACCTAACCCTCGAGGTCCCAGCTCAGCCTCACCCACACAAGGCTCTTCCGTGGAAAAGCAGCTGAGATTTCAGAAGTTGTAGAATGTGAGTTACACTCACTGAGCACAGGCCAGGTATGGGCTGTGCTGACTGCAGCTATCTCAGTGCTAATTAAGGTAATTAAATAAGAATTAAGGTACAGAAGCAGTTCTGCCTTAGGGAGATTTCACAGGCTTTCTTGTAGAGGGGAAAAATCAGTTAGGAAAGGACAGGTGAAATATGAAAAATGAAATACAGGCTGAATGTCTGACCTGAAAACAGCCTCGCTGGTGAGGAAAGAGGCGAGTTAAGCTCTGAGGTTTTCTGCTTTGTACATCCAGTCCTTAACTTCCACAGGGGTTACCTCTGTTCTTAACAGATTTAACTAAAGACCAGTAATTCAGTTTGTTTAATGTAGGGCACTTGATTTTATTCAAAGGGTGAGATACAAAAAAAGTAAGCAAAGAGACAAAACCCAAATTATAGAACACTACAGACAAAAGTAAGACATCTTCTGCATACAGCACACAATGGAAATACGGTACAGTCTGGTCCCCACAACCCAAGCCAGCTGGATATGTACAGAAGAGGCAGAGAATCGACAAGGGAAGAAATGTGTGTTTGCCACTCAAATGTCTATTTACAGAAACTGAATTGAAGGCAAATAGTTTTCTTTCCTTTTTTTTTTTTCTTTCCTCAACCCAAATACTTCTGTTTCTTCTTCTTCCTGTTTCTGGTGAAGAGGAGGGACTCCATGCTTTGAGGCAAGTTTGGTACATTTGGGTAGGATCTAAAATTAGCCACAGCTAAACACTGACGTGCTACTTAAGCTACTTCAGTCTCTCTCTCCATCCAACACATCCACCAGGCCCCTTGCTTGTGGCATCAAGGACTCCTGGGAACAGCCAGGGAGGGGAAAGGCCCAGTTCTGCACTGGTGTGAGTTTGATTTGTGTCTTTAGAAGCTTCACTCTGCAGCTCAACCAGACCTCTGTTGTCTGGGCTGGGCTCAAGGCTCCAGACTGAGGGTTCTGTGTGAGGCCCACAGGCTCCATCCCACAGGCTGGGAAAGGCTCTGGGTGATGTTTTGGCTCTCTCAGCACAGAGGGTTGAGCCTGACTCAACACAGGGTGTCCAGGCAGCTTTTTGGACAGAAGGGTGTCCCCACCTCACACAGGAGATGGCCCAGCCCAGGGACAGCCCCCAGGCACTGATGGGCTCTTGGTAAGAACATGCACAGAGTACTGACTATGGCAAATCTGGGAAAAAACTGCCCATAGCCCTCATGCAGCAGAGCCTGGCGGGGGGCGGGGGGGGAGAAACCTTCCATGTGTGAGGAATCTCTGTGACAACTGCTGGACAGAAACATGTGCTGAGCTGGGAGCTCTCTGGTCTTCGGTAATTAAAACCCCCCAAGACCTCAGGGCTTCCCTCTGAGTCTCTGGAGGTGAGAAACAGAATTACACCAAAATGAACTGTGACCAAAGTAGGCAGGAACAGAAGCTGGTATTCCAGATGGCAAAGGCCTTGATCTCTATTTTGTATTTACCTGTGGCTCAATTTTAGAGACAGGGCTACTGATTTTTTCAACACCTCAGTAAAGAAGGAGAATATTTCACTGGCTCAGGAAGCAAAACATTCATTTGGGAGAGCAGAAGACTGACTGGCTGTTAATAAATACCACAAGACACCCTAAAAGTTTTCTAAGGAAAAGAGAAACATCATCTGTTCATCAAAATGCAACATGTGGACAAAATGAGGTAAGAAAAGCTAGAAAGAGTCCTTTGTACATTCTCACTTCACACTGCATGGCAACAACAACAACGACGAGATTAGCAGGCTCCCTGCCACACTTAGCAGAGAAATTCTTCATACAGGTGTGCTCCAGAGCATCCTTTGAGACTGAGCCTACAGTATCCATCAGCCTCACTGCAACAGCTCCAAGCCCTCAGTTTTGGCAGGCAGAATTTGACACTCCAGGCAGTTTGTTGGCAGGAGGAGGGGGTGGGCACTACCTGTTCCCCTGCCCCATCGATGCCTCCAGCTACAAGGAACAAGGATTTGTCTGGCACAGCACAAACCCAGAGAGCTCAGCACAACGTCTATAGCTCCACTGTCAGACTGGACATTTCTAACTCAGACTCCTGTTCTTTGGTCCTCTTTGTACACAACTTTCACAAATGTGTAACAGCTTGCACTAAAAGACTTCTACTGCACAGCAGCTTGTATTCACAGGGGTGTCTGCCCCCCTGCCCACGAGCAGCCCTCTGTGCAAGGCTGGGTAAAAGCAATGTGGCTGCAGGCAGAGAAAAAGCGCCATTAAAAAATTCCTTGTGGGACTGTTTCACATGAGATCCCATTCTGAGAAAAAGGGATGGGACACTGCATATCCCTGTGCCAGGGGGACCCAGGGGACCCAGGCCTGGATCCAGCCCTGCACAGGTTCTCTTAAGCAAGCTGGTGGGAGGAGGAGGAGGAAGAGAAGCTGTCTCCCACCTGTGAGCAGTGCACCTGCCTTGTTTTTTCCTTTAAGGACAATTATCATCCTCCAATGAAGCAGGGAGTATGTTTAGGCAAAGGCACAACTGTCACAGGGCAGTGCCTCACACATAGCATTTGCTGAACTAAAATGCAGTATTTACTGCTTTGTTCTTCAACAGACACTGGCAGCACAATGTGTTCATAAATTAACAGTCTGAATATGACCGATTAATAAACACATACACTGGCTTTGAGAAGCTGTTTCTAAGCATGCAGCATTTCATTCTCATAATGAAACTGAGCCTTGAGCTGACACTGAATTGAAGTGAAGTAGTCCCTGTGGGTTTATACAAAGCAGAATTGCCACAGAGTCCTTGGGAATGCCTTGCTCAGGGCAGCCATAGACCAGCCTAGGTCATGGCTGCTCAGCACTGGCACCTTGTGCCAACAGAACTGGAGTTGGCAGAGCACTGGGCAGTCCCCATGCACTGCATTTGCTAAAGACCATTTTTCATGGGCAGTAAATGACCTGGAATATGCACCAGCACCATTTTATACCTTGTGGCATGGTTTTACGGTGCCTATGTAAAGCTATTTCAAAATCTAGCAAAATGGGAGGAAATTCACCTTCACATAAGGAAATATATAACTGCCCTTTGACGACTCTGATGAAGTTAGGTTTTGAGTCCTGGAGATACATTTTCTGTGTAATTTTTGATTCTCTTCAAGCTTGTTACAGAAATATTACCCAAGTATTTATTCCCTTCAGGTGTGTTACAGAGCTGGGTCACTCAGGTGTGCTCACAGTGCCCCAGTGCCCCTCAGTTTGAGGGGAAAATCCTCAGCACAAGAAAATTTCCACTTGTTTTAAAAAACCCCAAACAACCACCAGCAGCAACAGGCACCAGCTCAGAGCGAGCACTGGTCCCTCCTCTGTGCCCTCACCCTCTGTGCCAGAACTCCCAGTCCCAGCTAGGGTGGATCCCACTGGCCATGCTGGGGTCACACAGCGCCGTGGCCACCGTGGCTATGAGATTGTCACTTGCTATGTTTTTGGCAGAGATAAAAGCCCTCTGGAGCAGTGTTATCTCCTTGGCACATTCACCACGTGCCCAGGAGCGAGGAGGCTGTGACAGCTCAGCTGAATTCCCTTTTGCACCTGAGGCAGGAATTTACCCCAAAGGCTTGCCTGCAGTTTTATTCACTGGTAAAATATCTGCATAAGCATGACCAGTACCGGCTCTTGTTCCAGTTGTGTGTTCTGGTGTCCTGCTTCACTGCCTGAAAGCATGACAGGGCATTGATTAATTCCTTCAGAGGTTTCTCATCAGTGACTGGAATGAGCCGCATTGGGTAAGAGACAATGATATCAGCTCAGAGTAAAGTGGAGGGCCCCTTACCTAGAAGACTCAGCAATCTTTAAGGAAAACCATTTAACATCTTTCATGGAAGTCTATTGATCAAAAAAACCCAGAGCCACTGACATAGCATGTGGAATCAATTGGACAATCACTAATGTAATGGAATTTTGGTGATCTTATACACAAACAAAGATTTACCAAAATAAGATTTACCTAGGGGGGTTTAAAATCGAGTTATTTTGGTACCAAAAAAAGTCTTTCATTTAATTCCCCTTTGCCCCTATGATTCAGATGATCTTTCACTCTACAGTTACGGACTTGGCCAGATTTCTTGGAAAATCAACCTGCAGAGAGGGAGGAGAAAGAACAGGCTTGTGAGTATTTACACACTTTGTGTGTAACTTTGTAACATGTGGAATGTCTGTTCTGTGTTTCAACTGAAAACAATCCAACATATTCTCACGTTAATTTAGGACAATCAGTGCAGAAAAAAGTCCACAATCTTAATTGTTACAACTCCTCTGTCAGAACTAAGGAGCGAGTCCCTTTAGTCCACCTTGTTCCAGTGTTCAGGTGGTAAGAGGTCACTGAGAACAGGCCAGTGTCTGTATTAAGATCAGACAGCTAACACCAACCTGTTTGCCAAACACCCTTCTGAGTATTGTCACCTTCCCTTTAGCTCCCTACCAGCCCTCCAGAGCCTGGCTGCTCCTACCAGACCACAGACACAAGTCCCAGCTCAGTTGCACCAGACAGCCGTGTGTATTGGGCCTCCTCCCAGTTCTGTACTGGCCACGACTGCCCCTGGCCCTGGGCATTCTAGCAGCTCAAGCAGTGACACAGACAACCCCCCGAGCCTTGCAGCACACAGGAATGCAGGGGGAAGGAATGCTGTACTCACATCGTAGCCCCTGAGCACAGCCAGGTGGAAGGCCAGCAGCTGGAGAGGGATCACACTCAGGATCCCCTGCAGACAGTCCACTGAGTGGGGAACTTTGATTGTTCTTTTGTTGTTCTTAATGGTCTCGATGTCCTCCTTGTCACAAATCACCACAGGTCGGCCCTGCAACAGAGGGAAATGCTGAAGGAAAGCAGATCTGGAAGGTCCTTTTCTCGCTTCTGTGTAGAGTGCCAATGGCAAAATTTATTACTTAATTTAGAACCAAACAGCTTCACATGCCCTGGGCAGCCCTGTGGGGTATTTAAGGGTTAAACAGGCCATGCCAAGCTTCTGCAATTGCTGCAAAAACTACTGTTGAAATGCCCACAGTATTTACTGAACTCACATGTGGGCAGTGACACCAAAATGAATGGTCTGGGTGTCTGTGAACTACTTTTCTATTAAAAGCATCACGTCTGGTGCACTGCAGACCTTGGCAGGCTCTCACCTGTCGTGCAATGACCTGCTGGAGAGCATTCTGGCACTTGGCATAGGTGTGGTCTCTCATGATGATCATGATCACAGGCATGAGCTTGTCCACCAGGGCCAGGGGACCGTGCTTCAGCTCCCCAGCCAGGATCCCTTCCGAGTGCATGTAGGTGATTTCTTTAATTTTCTAGAGGGAGGAAAAGAATTCATAAAGCTTTGAGCAACCTTGTAATGTTTTTTTTAAACCATCTCTGAATTCTTGCACTTTGTAAAATTCAGTTCCGGCTCTTCTCAGATGCAGATGAGTCAGGCCAAAAACCCAGATCCAAGCAGTGCCCCTGGGCTAGGCTGTTTGCAGCCACCAACACTTCCAGTTGTGCCACCAAACCACCACAGCCACCCTCCCAGCCTGACTGGGCAGGCAAAGAGGACACATTTGCATGGCAGTGGGGACAGCAATGAGAATAACAGGAATCTCCTCAAATGTAAAAACTGCAATTGGAAAGTACGTACTCAGTCTTCCATTTATTAGGGTGCCCAGTAAAGCATTCCCATTGTCAACATGAAAAATACACCCTTCCAATCCACTGTAGGCTGGGATGTGGGATTCTTCCAGCAGCAGCCTCAGCAATGTCACAGTCACTTTTAGATATTTGTGATCATGGCACAGTTTGGGTTGGAAGGGACTTTGAAACCCACCCAGTCCCACTGGGCAGGGACACCTTCCACTGTCCCAGGCTGCTCCAAGCCCCAGTATCCAGCCTAGCCTTGGACACTTACAGGGATCCAGGAGCAGCCACTGCTTCTCTGAGCATCCTGTGCCAAGGTCTCCATTTAACCCAGTGCTGGCGAACACATCAGAGCCAGGACTGCATTTACAGTTGCACTTGGAGTCAGATGTTGCTCCCTGTGCAAAGGTCTGAAGTCTGTGGCTGCGTCTGAGCCAGCTTTAAATAAAGAAATCGTACCAAGGCTCCCTCCAGACATGTGGCGTAGTGGTAACCGCGTCCCATGATGAGGACAGACTTCTGGTGGTAGAGCTCTGTGGCCAGCTTCTGGATCTCATCATCCATGCTCAGCACTTCTTTAATCAAGTCTAGAGGGAAGGGGAAGAACCCAGATTGAGTGTGCTCATGTGTGTGCCTCACACTGCACACCCCACTCACTCCTCACTCACACAGCCAGCAGTGACCTGTAAAACCCCTGGGCTCAGAGTTTTACTTGTCCAGTTTGGTGGCCTGGAGACACCTAATAGAACGTGGCTACAAGGAATCGTGACAGCCCCGCTACCCACCCGACCCCCCCAGCCCCTCTCTGCAGGTCCAGCCCTACTAAGCTCCCCCTGCCCAGGGTCCAGTCCTGCTGAGCTCCCCCTGCCCACAGTCCAGTTCTGCTGAGCTCTCCCTGCCCAGGGTCCAGCCCTGCTGAGCTCTCCCCGCCCAGGGTCCTACCTGGCAGCCCCTTCAGCCCCCGCATGATCTCCTTGCGCCGCTCCTGCATGGAGATCCTGTCGTCACACATCATCAGGGCAAACATCACCAGGGACACAAACTGGCTGGTGTAGGCCTGGTGTGGGGCAGGAGAGAAATGTCACTGCTGCACCAAACAGGTGAAATCCTCAGCCCAGCTGTGCCTTTGTTCTCAACATGACACCAAGTGGCAGCTTTAATTCCAAGTTAGCAGCAAAAATGAACGTGGGCTCACAAGGCACATCTCAGTGTGGAGGCACGCAATGATCTCCTCATACTCCAGGAGATTAAGACACAACAACCAAGATTTTATATTCTAAGATTCCCTGGTAATTGCTAAGCCTTATTTTGTGACCATGCCCATGTCCTCCTTTACTGCAAGCGACTCCTGAGAAGACTGGAGAGGAGCAGGGCGCTGACTGGAGATGTTTGGTGGAAGTCCATGACAACCAATCTCAACCAGCTGGGATTTTTTTGGACCACATTCAGGGAACATAAAGGCAGCTGTGATTTCCCACCTCCCTTCTTTAAGAACAGGATCTCCTGAACTCCTCCACTGTCAGCAAGAACTGTCCCTGCTTTTGGGGGGAATCCCTGTACAGGCAGGGGACAGGAGGGCTCACATCAGGGCAGGTTTGGTCACAGGGACACCTGAGAGACACTGAAACAGCAGCTGCAGTTTGGCATCTGAGATCCTTGCAGGACAAACATTATGAAAAGGGCCTGGGGCTAGACTGGCACTGAAGTCATCCAGAGGTAAGATCAAGGTGTGGAGTATTTTTGTCCCTTCCTAAGCAACGACCAGACAAACTTCCATGTTGGTGCACTGGAGGAGATTGAAATGACTCTGAGGGAATCCAGGAAAGCTGCAGTTGTGCTGCCTAGAGGAGCCTGCTGTGGAATGGGGACCGCTCTGCTTTGTGCAGCTGGAGGCTGCAGAAGTCCACAGCACCCAGCAGCCACATTAACGTGCCTGGGCTGTTTAGAATATTCTCAAAAGGAAGTTCTGGGCAACCTCAGGCCAGAAACTTTTCAAGTTCTTATTTCGTATATGCATGGTTTTGGTAACTCCCCACATCATCAGAGGAAAAAATCCCATTTATCTCCAAACTGTTACTGTTGGCCATATGAAAACAACAGGGACAAACAGCTTGTTCAAGAGTTTCTTGTAAGAGACTCATGAATTTTCCATTATCAAATTCCCCAATGAACTATTAAACTCAAATGTGGTTTTTGGCTGAATTTATGTAACAGATTGACATCATCTCGCCTCTAAATATAACTAAACCAAAGCAGATTTCACCATGCAGAAGCACTTCACCAAAATGAAACGCAGCAAAGTAAGTTATTTTATACTGTATCACACATAGCCAGAATAATCTTGTTATCTGGACACAAATAGTAGGTTTCTGTATAAGACCATTCCCCCATTTGTTAAAAGTATAGTTTTAATATGCCATTTTCTTTGGTAAAGCAGAGCCAGTGAGGGAGTTACATGCAGACAAAGTTTCCATTATCTTCTCTATTAATTTCCTTTTTCATCTCTGACGTTAGTTTAAACTGAGCCTGCACCTCAAGGCAAACAATGGCAGAGAGAATTCTGGCCTCTTAGGGAATCAATTCCCTCTGAGACCCATTCGTTTTCAATGTTTAATGCAGTTTCCTTGCATTATTTGTTTTAGAAGGGACCAAAAAAAGCCCTCTGCAAGCTCCAGGACAGAGAACACTCAGGGTGCTGCTGGTCTGTAACTGCACAGCCATCAGCAGCAGCAAGTAAACAGGGGGCCCTGTCACAGCCAGGCCAGGAGGGGTTCCAGAAGCAGGAACACCAAATAAAATCAGGGAGGGGTGTGGGCCGTGCCTCACCTTGGTGCTGGCCACGCCAATCTCGGGGCCCGCGTTGATGTGAACCCCGCAGTCGGTCTCACGGGAGATGGAGCTGCCCACGGTGTTGGTGATGCCCACAGTCAGGGCTCCCCTCTCCTTGCAGTACCGAAGGCACATCAGAGTGTCTGCTGTTTCCCCTGGAACACAGAGAACACAGGGAAGCACTGGAAACACAAGGAAGCAGAGGGAGCCTGGTGCTCAGTGCTGCTGCCACTGTGGGTGCGAAATGCACAAACTCCCCAAACAGAGCCCCAGGGTTTGTGCTCCCTGCAAACCAAGGAGGTGGCAGCGGCCACTTCAGCCCCAGCACACTGAGTATGAACCCTAAACACAGGGCAGTGACACTCAGAAAACACAAAACCTATCTGCAGCATTTGCTGTAAGGAAAAGCCAGTATTCTGCTACGGTTTAAAAAAAGGCAGTTCACAGGTTGTCCCTTTAATAAAAATCAACTTTACTTGTTTTCCTGGTTAATAAAAATTCATCTGGGCAGGGAGGTATGGGGGGAAAACACATTTCAGGGATGTCTTGAGCTGCTCATAGGCAGAGCTCCAGACATGGGCTGTGAATGGAAGCTGCTGTGCCTTCCAGCACATGTCACCAGTTTGCTTTAGTCCTGAAAGGACACAGCTCTGAGCACTCCTGCACATGCAAGGTGACAGGAAAGAACACAACCCCCAAGGTGAGGTTGGTGCCTTTGTCCTTGGTGCCCAAACCTGTCCTGCACAATGTTCCACTCAAAGCCAGACACGCAGGGTGGGAATCTACTCTAAAAACAGATTTATTGGTGGGGGGAACAAGTTATTTGAGCTCAGTGTTTACTTTAGGTATGCACTGCCAGATGAGCAAGCTCAGGTTCCAGGAAAATCTTTGTTAGTTTGCCACATCCAACACTTCGGGGAAGGATGGAGCCCCTTGTGTGGCCTCAGGAGTGTTCCCGGTAGACTGGGAGAGGACTGGCTCTAAGGGACACAAAAACCTGTCTTCAAAAACCCCAGGGAGAACCTGACCCTGAGCCCCCCACAGAGGATATTCTGACATACGTGGTGCTGAGAAGAAAAAAATCACTACAGAGAAGAAAAAAGTTGCTCCCAAAAGGGTGTTTTAACCTGTGGAGACAAAGTACTGACTGGTTTTAGTGTCACAGTTGAAGATCAGTCATGAAAACCTGAAACACAACTAAGGAGAAAAAATGTAGTTTTGTATCACAGTTGTACTTGAAAATATGAAATATCTCATATAATTTTTTTTATGCCTCAGTGTGCCTTTTATCTCCTACTCCATTCCAAGTTAGCCGGATTTTTTGTTATTCACGTCTGAGAGTTTAACTTCTGTGACTCCAATCCACCATATGGTAGTGCTTTAACAAGAGGACTCAAACTGTTCCAAAGAAGCTGTGGAGCTGCCTTCATCCCAAGCTCAGCAGCACTCTGCAGTCTGTTGACTGATACAGAGAAAGGAAACACAGCTCCTGTTACACTTGTCAGCCATAGGAGCCCTGTAGCAGCTGCAGAGGGAGAGAGCAGAACCTGGTGCTCCCACCCCTGGAATCTGAGTATCCTCCCTCACATCACCACACACAGTCCCCCAGAGAGACACCAAAGTGGGCCCTGCTGCTTCCTCCCTCAATTTTGAGCAGGAGGGAGTGAGGGATGGGGAGGGGAGCCCATACCTGACTGGCTGAGGAAGAAGCAGACATCATCCCTGAACACAGGGGTGTTCCTGTCCAGGAAGTCACTGGCCAGCTCTACCATGACAGGTAACTCAGTCAGCTCTTCCAGCACCTGGCGGGTCTGGCACAAGGAGGCGCACAAAGTCAGATGTTAGATCATCTTTATAAGTGTTTGCACAAGAAAAGCTTTCTAGCTGCCACACACTGGAAAATATTACTGTTAAAACCCCTTGTGAGAATTAGTGCTGGATTACACTTTACTCACTCAGTATTGCTCACGCTCAAATCACCAACAACCCCCATGAGAAGCAACCTTGCCTTGACACCACCCTCACCAGCCTGTGAGGCCAACTCCTCCCTCAAAATGGAGGTTTCTTTTAAATAAGTCTCACTTATTATATAACCCACATATAAATTACGGAATGCTGAGTGTCCTGTGTGTGTATCAGACTGCAGCCTGAAGAACTCAAACCACCACCTACATCCAGGCCAAGCCGAGATCTCACCTGGCTCCTGGCAGCCCCTGACTTGCTGCAGTGTTTGCATTCTGCTCCTGCATCGTCCCTCCCCTGCCAGTTGCCTTTTCCAACAGAGCAGCTTTTGTTTTCCAAAGCTTTCCACAGCCATGGAAGCCACAGGAACCAATTCCCTAAGTTCAGGTTCATCAGCTTCTATTTCCTCCTGCTATTGTTATAACCTGAGTCTGGTGTTTGCAGCTTTCACAACTGTCCTCATTCATTCACCTGTGTGCACTTGCTTACTCTTAACCTGATTAAGGTTAAGAATCAATCCCTAACCTGAAATCAATCTTTAATCTGCTTGGCACACTCCATACACTCCCCAAGGAGGCCTCAGAGCCTCTCCCAGTGCCTAACGGGCTCCAAGAGAGCTGGAGAGGGACTTGGGACAAGGGATGGAGTGTCAGGACAAAGGGGAATGGCTTTAAACTCAGAAAGGGCAGACTTAGCTGAGATTATTAGCACAAAACTCTTTCTTGAGAGGGTGGGGAGGCCCTGGCACAAGGGTGCCCAAAGAAGCTGTGGCTGCCCTTGGATCCCTGGAAGTGTCCAAGGCCAGGCTCGATGGGGTTTGGAGCAGCCTGGGACAGTAAGAAGTGTCCCTACCCATGGCAGGGGTGGCACTGGATGAGCTTTAAGGTCCCTTTAGCCCACCCCACTCTCTGATTCTGGCACTGAGCCCAGCACTCACTGCCACTCCTGCATGGTAACTTGTGCCACAGGCGATAAGGATCAAACGCCGACACCTCTGGATCTCCTTGATGTGGTCCTTCAGCCCACCCAGGTTCACTGTGAGCAAGATTGGAGAGGAAAATCAGGGTGACCAGGTAGAAGTTCCCAAGATCACTGGTGCTAACAGCATGTTACCATCTCCATCATCCACCGAGCAAAAAAAGTCATAAAATGGGATCTTGCCACCAGCACATGGAATTCTAGAGGCACTGTGACATACTTCATCTCACACCAGCAAGGTTTCCATCACCCACTTTGTCCCCTGTAACCACCGTGAGTAACTGCTGAATACTGAGCTGTCAGGAGTGAGGAAGGCTCAAGCTCAATTACCAGTGTAGTCATCAAAGTTGACCCTTCCTCTCATCGTATTAACAACAGATTCTGGCTGTTCAAATATTTCCTTCTGCATGAATGAGCTGAAGTTACCTATGAAGCAAGACAGAAAACAAATCAGAACACTACCTCCTGGTAATTCCCATTTTTCCTGTGTAAGTAGGGAAAAGCTTGGACCAGCCAAAGATTATTAAACTGATAGGCTTTTTTCTGCCAAAACGTCAGCTCATGATGAGACTTTGATTCAACTTTCTGGAAGGGGTCAGTGAAGGGCAGATCCAAACTGGCAAGTTGTGAGGAATAAGTCTTTGAAAAACCAGATGGCTCTGAGCAGGAGGCAAAATCCTCAGCCCCACAATTCTCCTCAGTAAGGTGTCAACAACTAGAGGGAAAGTCCCACTACTTGTAATGACTTGTTTCCCCATGAGGGTGATACAGCACCAGACCAGGCTGTGGGACCTCTGTCTTCGGGATGCTCCAAACTGGACCAAGCAGTGCCTGTCATCACTCAGGGCAGGGATGGCACCAGGTGACTCCAGCCCCTTGCACCCTGACACAGCACCCATGCCCCCCAGGTGCCAGTCAGCAGCTCTCACCCTTCATGATCTGCTGCAGCTCCATCTGCAGGGTCTGCACGGCCCGGCCCGGGTGGTCGCCAGCTGTGCGCTTGACACGGTGGATGGACAGACGCCCGTCCACCACGGCCGCCACGTCGTCATCCTCCAGGAAGATCACACGGTTGGTGTGCTCGATGACAGCACTGTGGGGACACAGGGGACATCACACCCTGCTCTGGGCAGCTTCCTCTCATCCCACATGCAGCTCTAGAGTCGAGGAATTTCCTCCTCTTTTAAAGTCAGACCGTTCCTGTAAAGTGCATTTCCACCCTGCCAACGGAACTGGATTTTTTCCACCCAGCTCATTATTGATTTCAAGGCCTACTTTAAGGAGAAGCTCTGAATTGCTCAGACAAAGCAGCATGTGCAACAATGGAATCTGTCTGGAGCTATGAGGTCAAGAGGAGAGGGATTTGCCCTGGAGCACAGGCTGCTCAAAGACAGGAACAGGTTCCTTCCTTGGTTTTTCCAGGGATAAACCACTGTCCCTCCCTGTATCTCACTTTGCCCATCTGTAAAACCAGGGACATCTATGTCCCCTGTTAAGGCACCCAAGATCTGCCCAGCAGCACTCCCTGGAGTGTCACTGAAGAGCTCTAAAAGCAGAACACATCAAGGTGTCCTGAGAATCTCCACAATTCTCTGATAGAAAGAGCTGCATTTGTCAACCACAGCAGTATTTTTACATTCCTGGAGCAAGCACTCATTTCTCTTGGACCAGAGAATCCCAAAAACTTGCTAAGGCTGCTGCCAAGTTGGTCTCTCCTCACTCCTCTGGAATTACAATATGCCACCTTCAATGATGAAGGAATTGCATGTGTGAAGAGATCCCTGGAGAATCAATACAATTCCCCTCATAATTAGCACCTGTCCTGCTAATTTAGGTCAGTACTCTCTCAGGTTTCCAATCACTGCGGAATCTTACCAAGAGATGAGCCTGGAGGATGGTAACACTCTATTGCAAGCCCAGTGTTCATTATTTTAACAGAAAGTCTGTTTTGGTTAGTATTTGTAAAGTAATGGCCACATGGACACAATTTACCTTATTCACAAAGAAACCAGAGCCTCCCCCTCTCCTGTTCAAGACAGCTTTAAAAAGGATATTTCTACATATATCAGAGATGCTGGAAAACCCTACCTGGCATCAGAAGCAAAGTAATATTCCACAGCTTTCTCCTCCACGGGGAAGAGGCAGGTGGTGCTGTCCACTCGGGACAGGTTGCAGCTTCCCTTCTTGTCTTTTCCTAGGAGACAGGAGGGTCAGGGGCTGCCCAGGTGACACACCTCGGCACAGGTGACACCCAGCAGAGGCCCCCAAGGCACGGTACCAACATGAAGCACTATTTTCATATCTGTAGGTGGGCACAGCAAAAGGAACAGCAGCACTTGTGCTGCTATGCCCATCCTCAGTTTTGTTTGCAAGAGTTTTGTTGCATTTTACTAAGTCTGCAAATGTATTACTAGTGCACTTTGAAGCTTAGAAGAAAGTATCAGGAAAAAATCCAAATTAAAGTTTTGTGTGGCTCCCCTAGCAGAGAATCCAAGGTGCTTTATGAGCAGCCATATTGTCCCATTAACCTGCCAAATTGATTATTTTAAGTTTCTCCCATGTTCTTCTTTGGTCAGACTTGTATTTCCCCCAGAAATGGAGCAGCATTGCTCTTTCTTTGTCTGTTTCTCTCAGGACTGTGAAAATTCTTTCAGAGCTGCCACCTGTGTGCCCACCCTGCTCCCCTGAGCACCACAGGTAGAACCAAAACCTATTTCTGTCTGGCTGAACTCACTGATCAGACACAACTCAGTAAATCCAGGATTAAGAGCTCAGTGTTGTTCCTGCACTACAAAACACAACTATCTCATCCTGATCAGAAAACCAGACCTGTTGCCAGGGAGGTATCTCAGGGTGCTGGAGGACACAGCGCTGAGAGTCAGCTTTGGAAAACTCTGTCCTAAAAGTTCAGCATTTTACCACAGATCGTTTCTGGAGTACTCTGGCAATTCCCAGTATTGTCTCATCCTCCTCCTCCTCCTCCAAACTGCTTCTTAGCGGTGAAGCTCATGAGGGATGCAGATGAGGCTCCCAACACCTACTGCTCAGCACCAGCCTTGAGCAATATTATTTGTCAGTCACTGTGCAAGCTGTGGGGAGGGTGGGGGTGGATTAATCAGCTTATCTCCCAAAATGGGACTATTGCTGAAGAACAGTAACACTCAAGTTACTCCATTCTATATTTATTCCATAATCCTTATGTTGTTTCACCTGCTAAACACTGATCTAATTCAGTGATGCAAGTAGAGCTCGTGGTGTTCTGATTTCCACTTCTGCAGATGAAAATGTAAAGAAAAAATACTGCTTTCATGTTGATACTCAGTGAAAAAGGTCCACTCAACCAGTGATTTAGATCTTCCAGTTCAATTATCAAGTCAGTGAATGAGGAAAGCAATGCCTTTGTTGTTGAGACATGACAGACTGATTTGGTGTTGAGAAGGGACAGAGCAGAGCTGTTAATGGCCACTCCCCCACAGAAGCACCAAGACCTTATCAGAACATGCAAATTTGGTTTCTCAATACAGAATATTTCCCTGCATTGGCTTTATTATGTTGCATTGCTTTCCTGCATTACAGATTTTGCACTGGAGGGTGTTTATTGTGCACACACACATGCATTGTGTGTGCAATTACCAAGGCTGGGTTGGGGAGTTACAGTGAGCATTTTCAACTAGTTATGGTTTTTATTTTATCTGCAGATTTGTCCATAGATTGTCCATTTATCTATAATCTGACTGCTGCTCTACTGCACCAACCCCTCATCTATTACAATTTAGGAGCAACACAGAAAGAATATTTTAATCTTTTAAACAGTAAAAATGGGAAAGGGGGGCAATTTCTCAGAAAAGCCTCAGTGCCTCTAAGTGCTGAGGGACTTGGGTCCTCAGAGCCCCTGGGAACTCACCTGGCTACAGAAAAAATTCAAAAACTTTCTACAGAGAGGTACACTGGGTAAAAGAGAAAGCAAAATCTCGTCTGATGTTCGGAGTTAGATAAACCAGCTCCTGGCAGAGAACACAGTTCATCTCCCAACAAACCCAGGTTCGTTTTTCCTCCAGCAAGAGAGATCTCAGATATTTTACCCAGGGAGTGCCCAAGGCTACTGAGCCTTTGCTGAGGGTGGAATCCCATTTATTTACAGCTACTAACAACTAGATCCTCCCCCTCACAGAAAAGGGCTCTCCTACTTCAGATGTGAGCTTGGCTCATCCCATCCTGTGATGGGTTGGCCTTTAAAGCACTTCAAGTGAGTAACAGATGGTCCCCCGGATAAATGAACAGGGGAAGGAAGTCCCAGCTTCAGGCTAACCTTAGTGCTGCCACCAGAGGCTGCAACTCAGACACACACCATGGTCAGGGGGAGGACTCGGCTCTGACAACCCAAATTCCAGAAGGAATTTTGAGCAATGCTTGCATTAGGATTAGTAGCAGCCTCCTGCTTTAGTGGGGTTTATTTTTAAGGTAATTCACGGTTTCCTTCTGTAGCCAGAGCCGCAGGAACACTCAGTACAACCTGCACTGTCATCAGTTTTTGCACATATGCTAAGCATTATGTCCCAGTATTTGAAATGGGGTGAGTGGATATTCCTGTGTGTTGCTCATGGTGTTTCTGATCAAGAAGGAATTTTGATTCTCCCACATTTCACTATACTGCACGGAAAGCAATAACCACATATTAAAAAGACAATGCATCTTGGTCCCATTTATGATTCCTTTCCCAAGGAACTTGAAGATTTGCCTGAAATTTCAAGTGTTAACTTTTCTCTGGTCAGCACCTTCCTCCATTTTTATGGATATTCCATCAAAAGAATGATCCATAGATTGTACAGCTGAAAGTGCAATTGGAAAAAAAACCAAACCAAACTTGAGATAATCAGTAAAAAATACACTGTTACATAAATACATTAATATTACTGTTAATCATCCAATTAAAAGGCAAAGCTTCTGGGACTGGTTCTTGTAGCAGGGGATCAGCAGTTATTGTCAGGAAGCAGCAGGACAGGACAGCAATTCTTTGGATCCCTGCACTGCTCAGAACACAAGTCCAGGTCCCAGGGACTGAACAGGCTCAGACTCCTCTGACAACAGGGAATTACAGAGTAATTCTTAGTAATTTTTCATTTTCAAGGGTCTCTGTGGTGGTAGAACACGTGTGAGAGCAGGATGGACAGACCACATGAACAGACATTGTCCCACAAAGTATCTACAAATGACAGGGGGTGGCAGGGGCAAGGTCTGCAACAGTGCCAAGCTCCAGCCTGCAAAGCTCTCTCCTCCTCGTTCTTGAAAACCACCAGGATCACAAACGCCAATGTTCTGCCACATGCAGAACAGAGACTCCAGTTTAACTACACTGTTTAATTCATTATACTGAACTATTCCAACACCCCTGGGAGTGTCCAAGGCCAGGCTGGATGGGGCTTGGAGCACCCTGGGACAGTGGAAGGTGTCCCTGCCCACCCTGCAGGGGTGTTGGAACAAGATGGGCATTAAGGTTCCTTCCAACCCAAACTATTCCATGACCATACTATTCTACCATCCTAAGATGTGTTTTTCTTGCAATAAATGGACATTAAAGCTTTGTGTACAACACTAGCGGCCAACTTTTGTTATATGGTGGGTAGAATGCGTGGTTAAAAACTTGCTCTTAAAAAGAAGTCTCTAACAATGATTTGATTTACAATTTCCAGCTGAAAGCTGTATTTCAGAGCACACAGCTGTGTGTGCCCATGCCCTGCAGCCTGAGGGGAGCTGCTCCCCACTCACCTGTGCGGTACAGGATGGGGATGTGGTCGGTGGAGAGTTTGTGCTCGCTGCGCACGCCGATGAGCAGGGGGCTGCCTCGCCTGCAGGGACATAGGGATAGCCTCAGCACCTGGGGACACCCCCATGCCCCACCCAGCAGTTCTGCCCCCACAGCACCAGCTCAGCTGCGCCAGGGCACAACCAGAGCCTCCCAGAGCAGCTGCTGCTGCTGCAAACACGGAAAGGATCACAGGATAAAACACATGAGGATGTGAGGAAACTGCCTAACTGTCAGGGTTAGACAAACTTCTCAAGAGTCACTGCACACCTGAACCAGGGACTATTTGTCACTGTACATACCTACAAACAGGCTTTGGCACTGAAGTTCAACCCCGGTGAAACCACCCCAACCGATGTTGGTGTTTAAAAAGTGGGATAGAAAACCTAAATATGAAGCTGGCCCAGATTCCAAAGGCCAAGTGGAGGACTTGTCCAAGTGCCCTCACAAGGGCAAGCACAAAGGAAAAGGTAAAATCATCTCCTCTCAAATCATAGTGAGAGGATACAAGTGTGGTACAGTTGGTCAGTAAGAAATTTCCAAAATATTTCTGGGGACTTTCTGTTATGATAAATGGAAAACAAGAGAAAGGAAGTTAAAAACAATCACCCTCTCCCCAGCAGTGTGATGAGGATGATCTCTACTCTGTCTTCCAACTTGAGAGTATAACAAGTGACACACAGGTTGCAAGAATGTTCCTTCCCATGACAACACTCACCTGGTACCGACCGCCTGCCCAGGGTAATGAACACTCTTGAACACAAGGGCAAAAGCACCTTCCTGCAACAAGAGAAACAAACTGTTTATCCCTTCAGCTGAGGCCCAGGCACTGTTTCAGTGTTCCCAGCACAGAAACTGCTCCTGTGTTTCTGTGCACACAGAACAGACACCAAAGAGGTTTCACAGATGTTTCCAGAACTGCCTGTAGCTCCAGCCCCCCATCCTGGAAGGATGTCCCTCCCCTGAGCCTGGCAGTGCATCTTCAACCACTGACTTAGTCTCCTGAACCCCCAGAGGGACACTCAGACTCCCTTGGTTATCCAAATGGCTTCTGTTTTAACTGAGGGTGCAGTAAGGGGACCTGCAGAGGCAAAGATCTGCTAAAAGAAGCACCAAAACTTCAGGGTGTTTGCTCAGGTGAGGTGCCACAACCTGCCAGCAACACAAGTTCTTGGCTGTTGCTACAACAGCCCTTGGCAAGTAAACCAGTGAAAACTCAGCTGAACCAGGTGCTGTGGGGTGAGAGGTGAACTGTGGTGGATCATGCTCCTGCATACAACCACACAGTAAAGGCAGAGGCTCCACAGAGCAGCTCCCACCAGGGGTCAGCAGCAATCCCAGATGGAGTTTTGGGAAAGACTGGAAGCAGCACAGACTCTCCCAGGACGGCTGCCTCCCTGCTCCTTACCACCCTAGCCAGGGGCTGGCAGTCTCCAGGTGCTGCCATGCCCAAGGACTGAGACATTTCCCAGATGAATACTGACAAATGTCCAAGAAAACCAAATGTACACCTGAGATGAAAAGTCAGAGCCAGGAGAGACAAACCCACGCCTTAGCACATGCCCCAGAGCATTCTGCAGCAGTGGCATGGCCAGTGCTGCAATGCCCTGGTAACCCTGGAGTGCAGGGGTTGTTTCAGGGCGTGGGTGTGTGTCCCACTGTGCCCATCCCCAGCTGCCCCTCCATGTCCCCCACATTACCAGCTGCTGGATGACCCTCTCCACCAGTGTGGAGAAGCTGATGTCGTCACTGTCGCGATTGTCGTACATGTACTTGACCAGCTTGACGATGCTCTCCGTGTCTGTCTCAGACTCAAAGTCGTAGCCCTTGCTCTCCTGCAGGGATAGCCCATGTCGGTGACCAGCCTTCTGCCTCCCCTTCCACCTTGCTTTGCCCTCCTTCCCTTCCTCCTGAATGTTCCTTCCTTCCCACCCTTCCTTTCTTTTTAGGTCTCCCTTTCCTTCACCTTGCCTTTTTCTTCCTTCTTTTTCTTTTCTTTGCTCCTGCCCTTCTCCTTATCTTTCCTTTTTCTTCCCTTTACTTTTTCCTGCTCTTCCTTTTCTTTCCCACCTCTCCTTCTTTCCCTCCCTTTTACCCTTCCATACTGCAGTTGTTCTTACTCTTTTTCCCATTATTTGCTCTGCTTTTCCTCTTCCTTTTACCTTCCTGCCTTTCCTTTTTCCTAACTTTTCTCCTCTTCTCACACTTTCCTTCCATCCTTCCTGCCTTTTAAATTGCAAGAATATGAGGAGAGGAGGAGAGGGCAGTGAGTTGGACTGTGAAGGGAGTGGTGGAGTTTGAGACTAAAAGAGTGTGAGAACGTGAGGGGGAGAGTCGGGTGGAAGGGACACAGAGAGGGGTCTGAGTGGGAAAGTCTCAGTGGGGGATGAGGCGGGAGTGGAAGGTGAGGGGTGTGAGCAGGGTGATGAGTGTGAGTGTCAGAATATGAGTGGGGGAATGGGGGGAGTGCGAGCGAGGTAGGGAGGGAATGGGGGATTTAAATGTGAGAATGTGCTCACAGTAGGATAGTCTGTGAGTGTAAGGGAAGTAGTGTGAGTGCAAATATAGGTGGGAGTGCAAAAATGTGAGTGGAGGAACATGAATGGAGGTGAGAGGTACTGTGAGTGGGGAAATCATTCAGAGATGAGTGGAGCAACATGAATGAAGGAATGGGGAGAGTGGGGAATGTAAAAGGGAAAGTGAGTGAGAATACAAGAGGGGGAATGAGCTGGGAAGGGTGTGAGAGCAAAAGGGAGTGAAAAAGGAGGGAGGGAGGGTCTCACCCCCCATGAGTCACTCACCAGGAATTTCTGCAGGTCCTTGTAGTTGGTGATAATCCCATTGTGGATGACTATGAACTCTGGGGACAGAGGAAAGGCCCTGCTCAGCCTCACGCCAACCCCAGCCTGGCAGCAGAGCCCACTCATGTCACTGTGGGACAGGCCCTCGGCAGAATAAAGCACATTTCACCTCCTGGTGCCATCCCCTGCTCTGCCTCCATGGCATGGCTGGGCATTGGGGGAGATAACAGTGACGTGGGTGGTACCAAGGCCACTCAGACCCTGCAAAGCCTGTGGGGCACCTGAGCACTTGGCAGATTCCATCCTGCTGGGAGCAATGAACTCTGTGCTGCTGCTGTTGCCAGCTGAGCACTGCTGTGCCCTGGGCAGCCACACCTAGCACAGACCACCCTGTGACAGCCCCATGCTGCGACAGCCCCATGCTGCGACAGCCCCATGCTGCGACAGCCCAGGCACATAAACCCCTCTCCCTACAGCAGGGATAAGGGGGAAAAAAGCTTACGAAATTCCATTCCAAAGAACAGCCACAAAAATTCTCACCATCCCATTTCCTTCTCCTCCTTCCTCTGTGCCCATGCAACCACCCAAGCCCTGGGCACCCAACCCTTCCTGGGATCCCTCACTGCAGGGAACACTCCCCGTGGCAGAAACCCGAGTCCAAGCCCTGGAGTTTCACCGCAGCTGGGCTCAGCACCACAGCCTGAATGAACCCAGTGTGTGCATCCAGGCACCCCTCCCAGGACATGGAGGGGTCAGAAGCTCTCCTAGAGGCTCCAGGAGTTGCTGAGGATGCCAGAGAAGGCACTGACCATTGTTCTTGTCGGAGCGCTGCGGGTGGGTGTTGACAGGGTTGGGCTCCCCATGCGTAGCCCAGCGCGTGTGGGCAATCCCCAGGTGAACGTCAAACTCGATGTCCAGGTCCATGTCCTGTTGCTCTGCAGCAGAAAGTTTTAGTCCTGAGGGGTTGTCCATATGCCAGGTCAGGCTAGGAGTCTCACCAGGCCTTGAGGACTACAGAAAAGCAATGCTGACAGGGTCAGCGAATCCCACAGGACACAGAATCACTGAGTTGTCAAGGTTGGAAAAAACCTTCAGGACCATCAAAGGCCAACCAAAACCTCAAGGGGTTTCAGGCCAGGGCAAATGCATACAGGAAACAGCCCTCCATTCCTCCCTCTGCCAAAACAAAAAGCAACCTTTAAGGAAGAATCCAACCCTGAGCTGTCCATCAGGAGTGCTCCTTGCCATCCTGTCACCCATGGCTGAGCCAGCCCTGCACACCACCATGGTTATTCATGCATCCCTAACCCCTGCCTCTCCAAAGTCTAACAATGAGCATGAATATTTTTTTGGAAAAAAAATACTCCTCTTATTCCACAAGTGTTTCAACAATCTCTTTTAAACTGTGTGTCCTGACACACAGTTGTCCTTTTCTTGAGCAGGCAAACCGCACTTCAGGAGTCCTCTGTTCATCTCCCATTTCTGTACTGCACATCCCACCTTGTCTGGGCTTTTTGACTCCTGGTTTACACTAAAATTAGACTGGCCTACCTCCCTCTGGGACACTCAGCACATTGTGCCTCAGATGAACACAAGAACGGGTTAAAAAGATTTGAATTACACCAACACAGCAGCTTCTGAATGTGAAACTGCGATCCTGACTGCTCTGAAAAGCATCTCCCTGCCCTCAGACAGCCTGTATTCCACTCCCAACAACTTTGTGCATCTTTGCATTGAGCTCAGATTTAATGAATTGAGGTTTAAATAAAGGGAACAGAAAGAGACGCCGAAGCCCTTGGTGTCCACAGTCCCATGAGCGTGACAGTGACACACACCAGAGCCCTCCTAAAGCCACTGCAGAGCCCAGTCCCACAGAGAGACAGCTCCAGCTGGGACAAGTGTTACAAGGGAACATTTAAAACCCAGCTGGGGAGGTTCCTACAGCATTTCTCCTTCTGCCCAAGCTCTAGGTCTTGATAATTACGCTTCCTCTATCCCTAGTTCAAGGAGTTTTCTGGTTGCTTGTTTTGGAGCTTTTCTTGTCTGTTTTCCACAATGCATTTTAGGTGTATTTTACTTTAGTAGGATGCAACTCATTTGTCTTGAAAAAATCACGATTTCTCTCTAACTTCACACCAACAACCACAGGATCACTAGGCTCTTCACAGCTCATTCCTGAGCATTTACACCTCTGGCTCTTTACACGCATGTTATTAGAAATCAGTGTGTGTGGGTAAAACAGGTGATATTCAAAACACAAATGAGGTGAGAGGACATGTCAAGGGAAAGGAGGAAAGGGAGATACATACTGTGAACCTCTTCATCCAGAGCCTTCACTTTCCCTGTCTGCTTGATAATGTGGATTTTGCAAGCATTGGCTTCCCAGTCTTTGTCATTTCCGCCATCCAGTCCCACACCTAAACACCACCATGCAACATGGAGAAAGAGGGTCAAGCGCAGAAGTTATTACAATATTTTATGTAAACAAATTCTGCCCTTTTGGATTCCTCCTGAGCCCTCTCCAAAAGCTGGCTTGTCACATAAAGGCAAGAAACCCCTTAGATAAGCTTTCCCTTTGTCACCTTGTCAGCAATTTTTAAAGCTTTAGGGGAAAAAAAAATCAAGGATGCTTATAGAAATCTGTACATTGAAGTTAATCCAAACCTCTAACCTCAGGCACATCCAGTTTATGTACCTTTCTTCAAAACCAGAAGGTGGTAGAAACCATTCACAATCACACCAGGAAAACCATCACTTAAAGCCCAAATTCCCAAAAGAGCTCTAAGAGATGTACCTGCAGAGTCATATCCCCGGTACTCCAGGCGCTGCAGCCCCTTGATGAGGGTCTCCAGGATCTCCCGTCTCGTCCGAGGAACATGGTAGTTCAGGTAAGCAAAGATGCCTGTGTGCGGAAAAGAGAATCATCTCACACCAGAATCACAGCTGGGGAAGCTCTGTGTGAGCACCAGGTTCTCACTCCAGCAGTCTGTGCCTGCAGGAAGCTCCCACTGCACTCCCAGCTCTGCCTGCCCCAACCAAGGCTCAACAGAGACATCACTGACAGTCAAGAGATCAAACTACACAAAAATACTGAAAGCAACTGAGCAGGACAGGCCTGGGCAGGATGGGAGAAGAATTTCCCCATAAGGTGGACCTACGCAAAAGGATGAGCTGTCAGGAGACAACACCCGGCACAGGAAACTCATCCCTGCAGGTGAACTAGTCAAGGTTCCCTCACATGGAGCTGAAGAACCATCAGAGAAAGCAGTTCTTCCTCCAATAGCTTCTTCCAAGTTTCTCCCACAGACTCATTAAGAAAAAAATCATTTCACTCATGCAAACTAAGACTCCCAAATTAATGGAGCTCTTTTTACTGTAGGTTTCAAAGGAATAGGAGTTGTTGCTCCTATTTTTACACAAATTCCTCGATCTCTAATGTCAGCTCTAGCTCAGAACAATTCCTCTGGGTGCCACCATGGAGCAGCAGGATGGGAAGACATTTACAGGATGCTACAAATATCCATACTCAAAACCTATAGCTTCACCCTGTGACATTTGAAAGGAGAAAATATCTGTGTGGAGTAAAAGCAAAAACAGTTTCACACAAACATCCATCAGTGTAAGTGACTGGGAATTCCAGGTTTGTAATTTAAAAAACTTTATCAAAACCTCTGGAGGAGAAAGAAATTCAGTCAGACACACACAGAGACAAAGCCCTTTTAAAGGCATTCCAAATCTTTGCTATTGTCCTGAGGGTGCTGCCACACAGCTCCTGAACTTTTATTCCTGAGTTTTACTCCCAAGGTGGCTTTCAGAACATAAATCCTTACATTTACCCACAGAACATTTGAAAAACTGCACACTTAAGCTGTTTGTGTTTTGGAATTAAACTAAATAATTCAGAGCCTGTTGATGTCTTTATTTTATAAGTAGAAGTATGGGCTGCTCAATGTTGAGGGACCATAGACAGGTATCAGGATAAGGTTGTCCTCAATTTCCCCTTCCCATTAGAAGTTACACCTCCCTACAGCTCTGCTGCCAACAGAGGACACCACAACTCACTGATTTTCTTCCTAGTGCTGGAAAATAATTAGATGCACATTCAAGTGTTCCTCTTTCTTAATCCTAGTCAGACGAAGGAAAAAAAAATTGAAAAGGAGCTTTTCACTTTGTTTCTTAAGCTTCTGCCTTTAAGATTATCATGACCAAATTTACAAAAATTCACAGTTCCATTTCCATTGCTCCTGACATCCCAAACCAACAGGGCACACAGGGCTGCTGCTGCCTGCCTGTTCAACCCGAGTGCTGGATCCAGTAACTCCATGGACAGGGTGAGCTCCTCCTGCACAAACCTCCCTACCCACAGCTCAAAGCTCAGCAGACAAACCCCTGCAAGTAGGGAACCACCTCTGCTGTAATCCAAACCTCTGAAGGATGCTTTGCCCCATGCATTCCATGTCCAAACCCTCATCCCCACCCCATCCTCCTGAAAAAAGTCTTCCAATTTGAGACACTTTGTTCACTCTGTTTCTAAAAGCTGCCACCTTCAGGCAAACAGCAGCCTCCCTGTTGCAAGTGAGCTGACTCCAGGCAGCTAGCTGAAGGATAGCACGTTCAGCTATATCCCCAAAGCCTTAAATGATTTGCAGGCCTTACAGCAGGAAGGAGCACAGAGCAGATTGCTTTGTTAGCAGGAGATGGAGCAGCCCCTTTCCTTCTGCAGACACCCAGAGCCATGGCAGAGCTACACATAAAACCAGTACACCACAAAGCAAAGAGAATCAGCACATGTGAACTCTTCCAAAGGCAGCTGGGCTGCAGCAGCCTGCCCCTGACATCATCCAAAGTACAACTACTCCAGAGTCTCCAGAATCAAGGCCAACATGAGTAACTGTGGGCTCATGAATGCTGCTTGCATTTTTCCAAATTAGCTAAACCATTTGAACTGTAACCTCTCTGTGTTTCATGTACCTTGGATCCCATTCCCATCCGATCGCAGGAGCCTCACACTCACTCTGATGCTGCTGGGCTGCTCACAGAGCTCTCCAGAAACACCTACAAGCCCTGCACCCCTCGGTGGCATCTCAGTTCCCCTGCCATGGCACAGCTCAGTCCCACTCAGGCACAGCCACACAGGAAGTCATCCAAGGGCACAGCACCAAAGGCCACCCCAGTGGGATCACAAACAGGGACCCATGAGCAGTGCTGAGGTGCTCTGGGATCTGAGCACTGAATTCCTCTGGCTATGGCCAGTCTAGCTCCTGCACGTCCTTCCCAGAGAACAGCACCAGTGAGAGAGGCATAAGGGCCCTATTGATGGAGCACAGACAGGGCCCTTCTTCCCATCAGGGCATGGGCCGAGCCACGGGCACGGATGGGACAGGCTGCAGGGAAAGGCTGGGGAAGGAGCACTGGGATACCTGTGCAACATGCCAAGAGGGGAGAGAAGAACTCGAGGGGAGGTGGAGGGGAAGCAGAGAACACTAAACTCACTTTGTGTGCTCTACCACCTCACACCCAGCTCAGCCAAGCTGTGTCTTCAGCCTAGGGAGGGAGCAGCATGTCCAAGGGGTGTGAGAAAATGGACTGGGAACAAGGGATGGCAGGGATGAGGGTGTGGAGGAAAGGGACTGGGAACAAGGGATGGCAGGGATAAAATAAAGAGTGTCAGGGAATGCTCTGTGACCACAGGATGGCTTCTGGCAGAATGATTTGCAGCTTATTCTGAACCAACAACTGGCTCCCTCCAGAAGGGTTGACTTTGGACACTCTTGTTGAATCTGAACCCAAAACAGACAGGTGACTTGAGACATTTTCTCCACCGATTTCAGCAAGGTCAGTCACACCTGAACTAAAAAAAACTCAACCAACAGCCCAAACCCTGACTCCTTGTTCCAGATCGCAAACACTGGCAGTGCACAACGCAATGGGCACAAAGTGGCAGTGGCCTCCCCACAGGGAGGGGTGGCCCAGCTGGGAGGAGAGGGAAAACCAGTGTTTATCCCTGCCTGTACTGAAAACACTAAACACCCATCCAAAAAGGAGCCAACTTGGCATTTGTCTCAGGCACTGAAAACAGCTATTAATTACAGCACAATTATATGAAGATTATTCATGAGGCCTGGGGAAAAAAAACTGAATCCAAGACTAATAATGTCATAAAAAAACCCCAACACTCCCCAAAAAACCAACCCAAGGAATTCAGGGCTTCTCAGAAAGGAGACTACGAAAACTAAACAAACCAGAAGAAATGCAAACACAGTGTTAATGCTGTGAAATATGGACATGCTCTTCCAAAAAACAGATGCTAGGAGATACAGTTTTGATTCAGTTCAGCTTTTAGATCCTGAGAGGAAAATAGCTAGAATGATAATGGAGATGTCACTGGGAAAATCAAATTCTAAGAACTCATCTGTGCGCAACACATTTTACAAATGAGAAGGCAAATAAGACAGGGAAGTTTAAAACTCACCTCCGAGAAAACAAAAAAAAAATGAAATAAAAATAGAATATGCATAAATGACACATCATTAAAGTAAAAACTGAGACAGTAAGTCTCCTGTAAAAGAACACAAGTCTTCCTAAACGCATGACTTACTAATCTGCAGGCTAAAATCCAATATTTGAAGGCTTATCACCCATTTGTGCTACTTATCATGATAAACTATGTGTACGTAAACTTCATTTATTGGAAATATTTACAAATGTGTTTCATTTTCCCCTTTACAAACATCCTGTAATGATGTAATACTTCATAGCTGGGGAAAGTTTGAATCCCCATGTAGAAAACAGCATTTTTACTGTCTCAACTACCAGATCATTCAGGAATATCTGAGCAATCACACCTTGTAACCACTTCCAATTTTAAGTACAGTTCTACTACCCATGACAGAAACACTCATGAGGAAAAATAGATGAGAAGTGCTCTTGACACTTCACTGATCTATTTTTCTGAAAAATATTTCCTACTCTCAGTAGCCACCAAGGGGTCTCTGAAGTGAGAAGTTTTCTCTGGCATCAGACCTCGAGCCGCAGGTCTCACGTGTGTCACTGTGCAGTGAGGATTCCCACGGTGTCCGGGTGACACAGTGGCCCAGGTGACCGTGTCCCTTCAAAAAAATCCCTCCTTCTACTCAAACCAAGTGAACAAAGGGTCACTTCATGCAGCCACAGAAAGCAGCTGAGGTGGCACACAGAACATGTAACTCCACATCCCAGCTCAGCCCAGAAAAGGTCTCTGTCACACACCAGAGATACATTTTCCTCTGAGCCACAGAGCCCTGTTCAAGCTTTGCTCCCTCCCTCCCTGAGCTGATATTCAAATCAATCAACACAGCTCAAGACATGAGAAGACATCAAGTACACAGAGCTTTGTCAGAAGCCCTCTCAGAAGTGACAACTTCTCCATCAAAGTTACAGTTCTTTGAAATCGCTCAATGGAAAAGTTGGC
This sequence comes from Sterrhoptilus dennistouni, assembly GCA_013397095.1. Classification (NCBI taxonomy): domain Eukaryota; kingdom Metazoa; phylum Chordata; class Aves; order Passeriformes; family Zosteropidae; genus Sterrhoptilus; species Sterrhoptilus dennistouni. Next base: position 156,116 of record VWZU01008039.1, on the reverse strand, counting down.
TTGGATAGAATTCCAAGGCAAATCCAAAGGAGTTCCAGGAGAGTCCCACATGGTGCACCACCAGCCTGGATGCCACGTGAAATGCTGAAAATGTACAAACTTTGAGCAGACCATTCCCCAAACCAGCCCAACAGGATTTTCAGGTCCCCAGCAGACCCCAACCAGGGGTTTTGTTTCAGTGCACATTTAGATGCCCTTCCATGCAATGCTTTCAGCAATAACGTCACACCTGCCCTCTGTAACACTGCAGAGCAAGCCAGCAGGAGGAAGCACTCCAGAAAACCAGGATCTATAATGACATTTAATCACTCTGCTTTGATGAGCCCTGAGCTGGCATTGTTCGAGGTGAAATAATCGTGACACAAAAAACCAACCCTGGGCACTTCCTCCTCATCCAGTGCTGTCTGTAATTGCGAATTCCCAGCTACAAGAAGAGAGCAGCAAGGACACAGCAGGAATTCCTACCTGGCAACCTCAGAAAACACAACACCCCTATCTGGAACACACTGAGACACCTCAGGACTCAACACCAATGCAATTCAGAATTAGAACAGTGACACTTCACAGCATAATAAAACATTTCAGCTATTAACTTGACACAGGACTTTCCGTGTGTGGACTGCAAAGACCAATTCAAAGCATGTCAGCTTATCAGACAACTCTTCAATCACGATAAGATCCATAGTAACCAATCACACTAAGATCCATAGTAATAAGTTCTGTATGCATTTCTCTCAAGTGAAATACCTTGAACAACATAATATAGAATATAAAACATTTCCTTTCTTGCAGGTTTGCCTTAAACACCTTACCTGGGGAAACACTAGAAAAGGCATTCAGCTGCTTCTGACACTCAGCTCTCTCATAGAACTGATTTTTAATACTCAAACACAAATCCTAGGCCTTCTTAATACCAGCTACAGAAAAAATTCCTGATAAAGAGTTGGTAATTTTAACAGAATAACATTTTCAACAAATGGACATTACTGACATCTAAAGCTGACAGTCACAATACTTTTTCTGAGAACTTTATTTTCCCCATGAACTTTTTGGAGCTCAGGTTCCTTAATTTCATGACACATTCACAGGCAAATGAAATTAATCACCCCTTTCAGGTGTCTCGAGATACATGAAGGAATTGTTTCTTATAATTCTTTTCCTACAAAAGTAGAAAAGCCTTCAGGCTGTGTTTACTTCCAAATTCTTTTTCCTGTTACTCTTAACTCATTTCCATAGACTTTTATATCAGTACATCCACCTGGCAATTCCAAGGAATCCTGTATCCCAGAATTGCTGCTCAGCCCCACTGGAGGAGATCCTGTTGCTGCTGCCCGGCAGTTCAGGGAGGTGCCAATCCCTGTGTCCCAAAATATCCCTTTTTTTGCACAGTATGAGGAGGACAAGGTCAGGCTCAAGCTCACTGCTGTCATTGTTATGTCTGGGAGCTGCACAGGGGAGAGCTGACACTCAACGCGTCACCTCCAGGCTGGGAAAAAAACAAAACAGAAAAACATCCACTCATGTGTGAGTATACATATTTGTCCACTGGACACTTCTCTTGCTGCCCAAGCAGACAGCTCCCTCTCCAGCTAAAAAGGGCAGGATTTCTTCTGCCCAGAGTAAACAATCAGAGCAGCAATTCCAGGGACTTACTCTGGGCCACAGCCACTGCTCCATGCTCCACTCCAAGGCAGATAGTAGTGTAACAGATGTGGAAGGGCTGAACGTCCCCACTGACACACATGTAACCCCAGAACTAGAAGTTCAAGTCTTTCCTAGGCCCACTTTTATCTTTAGTCATCACTAGTAAACCAAGAACTGAATTCTACAATCTCTTTTTGTCATTAAAACTGGTCATGGCATATGACAGGTTTACTGATTTACAGAACAGTTTATGGAGCCTGGCTCCCTTGAAAAACCTGTTTCCTGAACTATTTCACAGATGCCATTGAACTGGTTTGGTGCACTTGGACCAAAGCACACCCAACTCATACCTGGCCAGGTGTTCAAACTGCACGTGTCTAATACACAACCAAGGAAAACCCCTATTTTTCACTAACACTATTAGAAACAAACCCCCAGCACATCTAAACAGTATTCATAGCAGGCACCAAGGCACTGGACTTTGAGGCTTTACCTGTCCAGTACCATAAGCCCATCAGATCATGGGATTCTTTAAGGTCACAAACCTGAACATCAGGCTGAAAACTCCATGTTAATAATTTCAGTCTGGAAGTTGCTGAAGCTGTCCCTTCAGTGCAACAGACTGAGGTATCTGAGAACTCAGGTAACAATAGCAGCATTGTCATATATATTTCTTTTAAAACTCATCTTAACAACTACCTTTCTGTGTAAAGTGAACTGGGTAAAACTCTGAATGTGGATGGGCACCCACCAGGCAGCATGGCAGGATAAAGTGATGCTTATCCATCCCCACTGACAATTCCATGACAAAAATGTTGTGTCTGAGGGCTCAAACACCACACCAGGCCCTGCAGCTGCCACGGCCTGGGAAATCAGGGCCCTCTGCTCCAGACAAACCAGCAGCCACTCTCACTCCAGGACACACCCCTGACTCCCAGAGCAACACTCAGCAACGGAGACAATGATCCCTAATGCTTCTCTAACTCTTTCCATGAAATGTTTCAATATCCAAGAAGAATTTAATTTCAAAAAGGGGAGAAACAAGTTTAATCCTGAACACAACTGAGTAACTTCCCAGTGTTTTCAGGGCTTATCACGGCAGAAAAGACAAAGAGCAGAATGTTAAGACTGCACTTTTCAAAAGCCAGACCGCAAATAAGGCAAACAAGAGGCACCAAAACCATCCTCAATCTTGCAGCAAGCTATTTATAATAATAATTATCCTTTCTATTCTTAGCTTTGCTCCACTTTGTACTTTTAACACGAATTAATACAGTGTTAAATGTGAGCAGAGGTATGAGTCTCTGATTGATTCTCCACAGCTTGACAGCTTGAAGGCAATGCTGGTTCCATCCCACAAAAACAATGAGAGAAATGACAACTTGCACATTAAGTGTAAAACCCACAGTCTCGCTGAGAACATAATTTTGCACACAAAAATACAGGGGAAAAAAAAGAAGACCGTGTGGAAAGAAAATAGGAAAAATCCAGCAGAACTCTGTTGCATAAATTTCCATGGAAAAGCATGAAGACGACGGGATAGGAAGAGGAAGGATAAATTATATTCCTGTGTTTAAAGGATGAGGCAGGGTGGCTGAATTGCTACGGGAAGCAGGGTGGAAGGCACGGCGGCAAGAGGAGAACCAGAACCAGCCCCGGCCCGAGCTCGGGGCACGGTCCCGGCACAGCCGAGCCAGGCCGGACACACGGCCTCTCTGTCCCCAGCCAACACCGAGCCAACCCGGAGCGACCCGTGGAAAACAAATTATCGGGCGCTGTAACGCCTAAAAAACACCACCACGACTGGCACCCAGAGTAGGAGCGGTGACTCCGACAGGACCAGAGCCACGGCTGGAAGCGCCACCGGAGCGCCCCTTCCCACCCGCCCCTGCCGCGCACCGGGGCTCCCGTGTCAG
>VWZU01008039.1:141562-151976 GCA_013397095.1 Sterrhoptilus dennistouni | reverse complement strand
GGGCAGACAAAGTGGAGACGGGGGGGTGGGGAGAACACCCCCGGGACACGGGGATGGGCCCATTCCCTGAGTGTCCCGGTGATTCCTAGCTCCGAGCCAGAGGGACCCCGTTGCCAGACCCTTCTCCGGAATTCCCTACCCCAGACAGGGGATTGCTCCTCAGACCCTTCTACAGAATTCCCAGACACCGGAGGGCATGGGCCCACTCCCTGAGCACCGCCGGTGACTCCCAGCCCGCCGACCCGGGCCAGGGATATGCCCGTTCCCAGACCCTTCCCGGTAATTCCCAACCCCGGCAGCGGAGGGGAGATGTTCCTCCCGGTAATTCCCACTGACGCCAGGCAGGAGCAGCACTCACGGGATCATCCTCAGGCCTTTCCGCAGCACTCAGCGTCTGGAGATCACCGGGTGACGAACCCGAGCGCCCAAGGCTGCTCCGGGCTAGGGCAGAGAACAAGCGGCCCCGTCAGGCTCCCCGACCCCCGTGACACGGGCTGCATCCTTCCCCAGTCCACGCAGCCTGGCCTCTGGTTTCTTATTCTGGCTGTTCTATAACAGCACCCATTCCGAAGCAAGAGAAAGAAACCATTAATAAGAATCTGCAAGCAAACTGGGACAGGCATAACTGACCAAGGCGTGACATCCATGCAGCTGGAGAGCTCAGTAAAGCTGTCTGCAGCCACCCCCATCAAACCCTGCTTGGAAACTTATTAAAAGTCTAAGGCTACAAAACAGAGCAATGCCTTAAGAAAATATGGCATTCATTCAACTTTATATTACAGTAAAAAGTCAATAAAGAAATATTTCCTTAAAAAGCACAAAAAACAACCCACAGCGTCAGGACACATAAAAGAATAGGGCAGGGTGTATTTTGAACTTGCTGCCAGAACCTGGCTGGACAGAGAGCAGTGAGAAGGTCACCGGATCTCAGGAACATGAGAAGCCCGCAGGCAGCAAACAGCCCCCTCCCGGCCTTTGTTCCACAGCGAGGACACACCGGCACAAGGCAAGGCAGGTATCCCGGGACTGGAGCGTGCAAGGCAGCGCTCTCCCCTGCCGCTCTCAGTACTTTATCTCGTCCTCACTTGTGGAGCTGGACAAGGACTGACTTTACACCCTGATTTCCAGCAGGAAGGCGAGTGCCTCGCTGCAGCGGGAGCCCATTTCCCAGGTGCACAGGGAAGCACTGAGCCCGGGAAGGTGTGAGGGGCAGGAACACACATCCTGCAGGCAGGCACAGCAACGCTGCTCCCCTCGGAGCCTCATCCTGCCCCGCTCCTGTCCCGGGCATTTCTTCCCTGCTCTGCAGCAGGAAACTTTGTTATCAATACACTGATCAGGCAGTGTACAGGCACTGTAGTTCATCAGAGAGTAAAAGAAAACATGGTAATTTCATACCAATTTCCAGATCCTCAGAGGGTAATTCAACAACTGCGGGTTATTACTCTTCGTGAAAGCTGAAGAAGTATTTAGCTAAAACATTTATTTTCAAATTTCTACCAAGTAATATGGAGTTTATGGCTACCACATGCTGATGTGGTGCTATAGAGGAGATTCTCCACCAACTGAGCTGTTCCTGTTTAAGGACTCTTTGGAATAATTACACTGCCAAGGGCTGAAAGAGGGGAACACACTAGAGGCTGTCAAGCCAATCATAAGCCAAATGAGGACCACAAACTCAGCTCCATGGTGGCACCACAAAGAAGGAGCAGAATTCCTGGTCACAAAGCCATCTGCTAAAGCCAGGCACCAGGAAGAAATCATTCTTACACACAAAAGTAAACACAGCTCCTTGCAAAGCCCCATTTATGTATTTCAACGTCAGAACAGCAAATACTTCTCTCCCATGGTGTGCAGGAGTGGAAGGAGCCCTGCTCAGCCACGTCCTCCTGCAGAGCAGCCAAGTACAAGGCCGGAGAGCAAACAGGATATGGCAGGAGCAAACACAAACACAATCTCTCCTTCCCTCTGTCACCCTGCACAGGCAATCCATGCCCTCCAGCACTGCACCTTCCTCCTGAAACTGGAGAATTACACTGAGAAATCAGATGTTGCATGTTTAAACAGAACACTAAAGGTGGCTGGACGATTTTACTGCTAAAAGAGCTAATTAGTCCCTCTACATACTGAAGCTGATAAGGATCATTCTTTTCTAACATTTTAGAAGATATAATTTTTATAACAAACGTTTTTTATTTCTGTTGCTGTGGTTTGCACAGTAGTAATGAGCAAGGAGGCAGCTTTCCACAAGCCATAGCAGTGTTACGTCCTCCAAAATGAACAGCTGATGTTATAAGTTATCTTTCACACACAAAAATTTGATAGGAATCAGCAGCTTTTAAAGACTTGATAAAATTAACATTCCTGAAGCTTCCATTTACAGAGTAAGGGCAGAGTCCTGTCAATCCCACAAGTTGGAGGAATAAACATTTAATACTGCTATTGCACAAAAAAGCCAAGGAGATTCTGCCTTCTCTTTTTTAGTATTGAAGTTTCTGTGTGAAATACAGAAACACATCACTGTTTTCTGAGCCCACCATTTCTTTCTAAACACATAGCACAAAGTAGACCAAAAGAAATTTTTTGTAATTCCAGGCATTTAATAAATTAGTGGATGAACTGCTTGAACTGATGGTACGTTCTCACAGTAAACACAACTCTTTTTCTGACAACCAAGATTTGTTTGTTCCTCAGCACAAAGATGGTTTACATACACCAGGAGGTAAATGTTTATTTGGCCACAGATGACGAAGCTCAAGTAGAATTTGCTCCTTTCTCCATATCATCATCATCATCAACAACCTGAAATCAAATCCAGAAGTAGTTTAGATAAACAGTTTAAGCTCTCAGTCCTGCAGGATTTATTACATTAAATCCCTGCTGGTCCCAAGGAGAACAGCAGTTATTCCACACTGCTGAACGACAATGGGCTCAGGAGGAAAGTAAGAAAAACTGGCAACTCAAAATGCCAGGAGGAAATGAGCTTTAATTACAGCAGCTGGTCAAGTTGTCACAGAGGCCACGAAAACAATCACTCCAGAGATCAGGTACTTCATGAGAAAGCCAAATAATCTGCATTTCAGGAGACAAAGCTCCTTGCTTTTTTATCACATCAAGTCACCATAGCACAAACGCATCAGCAACACGTGTGTCCAGCTCTGGGTTCCTCAGCAGAGGAGGGGTGTGGCACACTGGGCAGGGTCCAGCGAGGGTCACCTCTCTCCCCCACTGCCAACACCATCAGCCAGTCCTGCCCCAGGCCCACTGGTGCTGTTCAGGCCAGCCTGGCACCCACAGCACCCAGGGCTGCTCCCCAGCCAGGCAGTCCCAGCCCACGGGCTGCTACAGGACCCCGCAGAGTTCTCTACCTTTGCCAAGATGCAGCAGCTGACTTGGAAAACCTGCATCTATACATCCCTAGTTTTCCCTAATTGCCAACCTGTTCCTCCTGGAAATGGATGAAGAGCTCCTTTTCCACTGAAAAGCAAACCTCTGCGATCACTCCCCGACCCACCTGTTCAACACCTTCCACCTCAGGGATGTAGAACTGGAGCATGTTCTGTATCCCGTTCTTGAGGGTGATGATGGAGCTGGGGCAGCTGGTACATGACCCCTGCAGCTTCAGCTGCACAATCCCATCCTCAAAGCCTTTGTAAATAACATCACCACCATCTTCTTGCACTGTGGGCCTGATGGAACACAATATTCAACTTAAAGCTTGTAGAGCTGGAACCTCAGGAAAGCAATATTTAATACTTACAAAAACCATCAAGATAGAGGGATTTAGTCACTATTTCTCTACAACTACCTGCTTCACATTTCCAAAAATTCCTGCTGTGCTGGACTATTTAACATAGAAAGTTATTCTGTAGGACAGTAGGCAAAACATTTTTGCAATGAATGCAGCAGTGTATGAAGGAATCACTGAAATTTTAGGGCAGAATGTAAACACCCTGGAGCAGAGCTCAGCCTGCACAGACACCCTGGCTTGCCTGGAGACTCAGTTACTGCCAATACATCAGGGGCGTGTCCCCCCACAGGGTGCAGTGCAGCTGTCACCTGTGATAAGAAGCCCTGCTTCCATAAATAAATATGCAGTTCTCCACAATTTATGCAGGACAGAAAATAGCTCCAACTAGAAAAGCTTAATCCTGCTCAGGGGTGAAGGAACCAGCTCCCAATAAGCTCACCCCAGTGCCACGAGCATTTCTGCAGCCTGCTCTCCCTCTGCCAGCCACAAATGCCCAGCATTGTAGCTCTGTCTCCATAGCAACATTTTTCCAGACCAAGTTAAAACCATCAAGTTACCCTAACAGAAGCTCTTTATACTGATTTCCAAAATAACCCTCTGAGAATTACAGTCCTAACAGAAAAATCTGTGAACCTGACACATTTATAAACTCACCACAGCAAATTATCTCCATTCCAGAAAGCCAAAGATCATGACTTAAAATTCCATTCTTCATACTTGAATTAACTTTTTGACACACTACAGGACCTTTCAGATGTACATTCCCTCCATCCTGCACCTTCTGACAACTGATCTGCATTTAATTTTGATTTGCTGGACAATAAATGCTCTATGTGTAGCCTGGTTTATGGATAACTTCTGAGAATACACTGGTAGATACACCACTGCTGATACTCTCATCAACAGCTTCTTGGTGCACTGATGGATACAGGGGGAGGAAACTAAAGAAATTAAAAGGTTGGAAAAACCAGAATTTTTGGCAGAAATTTCGTGCCTCTTACAAAAGGTTCCTAGGAAATCAAGGACTGACACCCCAGGGAGCTTAAACAACCAGGTACCCAGCCAGGAGCATGAACATTACTGTCACAGCTTTATACAACATGGTACTTGGCTTCTGGTTTCAATACTTAACACAAATGTTTGGGAAAGGTGTTCCATTGTATTTCTACTTTTCTTGCTTTTTCAGGAAAATCAACCAGCACCATGTGTCTGCTCTGAGATAAACAAATTTTTAAATTATATGACTTTAAATGCAGCAACTAAAAAAAAATTTTTTTAAAAAATTTAAAATAATTTTTTCTGGTTCCTGTAGTTTGTGAGCTGGGAAATATGTCACCATCAGATATCACAAACACATCAGACATCTTCCCCTGCACCTCAAATATCAAGTTGCTTATTGCTTTCAGTTCACTTTGGAAGGCAATTAATGAGCACAAAAATACTCTTCAAGTAAATGATCTGCAGCCACTCTTGAGACTTCATTAGTTACCACCAGTTTCTAAATTCTAGCCGTGTTAAAAGCACCAATAAAATCACAGGAGTGCAAGGCCAAAATCTGCTGGGGGCAGGATTTTCCACTAGGAAATCTTCCTTTGGAGTATAAACTACTTTGGAATACTTGGACGGGAAGGACAAGAACAATTATGACTGACATTAACACAGAGAAAAAGGTGGCTGTAAAAGCAAAGCCTGTGCTGTTTCCACCTCTTAAAGCAGCCAGGTTAAAGCCATGGACCTGTCCAAGGCACTGTGGAGGGCAAGCCCTGCTTTGAAGTCACTCAGCAAAGAGAACTCTGCTTGGCACAGGAGCTTCAACATGAAAACCAGAGAGGAACTTTTCAACTGAACAGCATTCCCAGCTCTGGCCAGTTCTGCACTTTAACCCCTTCACATCAGATGCTGAACCATGAAATCACATTTCCAAAGAAAAACACACTGGTCCCTAAATAAACCCAAACCGCAAGACTAACTCATTCATCTAGCAGCAATGTTCCCTGTTCACCTGATTCTTGTATCAAGCAGTTCCTTAATCATCAGTACAACTTCATCATCTTCTTCTGAAGCAGCTTGGAAAAAGAAAAATATGCAAGTCAGAACACTGAGAGAATGCCAGGTTGCAAATTCCTGCCTGCATTCATCTTAATAGCTTCTAAATTTAAAATCTCCTGCATGCTTTTCTGAGGGATAAGTAGATGTCACTTCTGGATGTCACAAAAGCTAAACCCAAAGGCAGACCTTGGCCTCTCCCTGGAGATTTGATTTACCTGTATCTGTCCTAGGTGCCTCGTCAGTAACTACAGGTAAGCCAGAGGCAAAGAAATCCATTATGGTTGCATAAATATCTGGTTTCAGTAAGTTCCAATCCAGGTCTTCACTCTCCTGTGAGAATCAGAAGAGGGGAAATAAAAAGAATGAAGAAGAGTACCTGCCTGCTGCTGCTACATTACAGAGAGATTGTTATATTAAAAATGTCATCATGGACTCTCAGATTTGATGCATAGACTGGACTTCATGTTCTGTCAAGTCCACCTTTGCCAAAGACGTTCAGTCAAACTCAGATTGTGAAAGAAGGGTCTCCTTGTTTGCAAGCCAAGCAAGTGCTTTTAAAATACTAGCTAAAAAAAGTGGCAAAGTCTCCAAAATACATTATTATTTGACAGATATTTTTATCAACTGTTTCAGAGACTTGAGATTGCCAATTTATCATTCCCTGAACTTATTTTCTTTTATATTAAAGGCAGCTCCCTTTGGACACTTGTGAACACTTCTCTAGAATATCCACTGTGCCTGTCAGAGCCTGGCTGGATCTGCTCTGTAGCCATTTCCACACAGCTCGTCTTTGAGCACAGCTGAATCTCTGCTCTACTTACCTTGGTGACTGTGATGAAGTCTGGCCCAAAGAAAACACTTTTAACTCCTTCAATCCGGAATAACTGTCTGTTATGGAAAAAAGGGGGGGAAAATGAGAAAAAATTAACCCAATCTGACAAACTGAGTTTTAATTTTAACAATTAACAGTATGATTAACAAAATTATGAACTTGGAGGTAAATACAATGTAAGGCTGTAAGAGTGTTTTTTGTAACTATGGGGGGAAAAGAAATATATTCTCTTGAAAGACTGGAAAACATCAAAAATGCAATGAATCAAAGAATCAGAAATCTTACCACAAAAGTATCTGTAATGGAAAAAGATAAAAGTGATTTCCCAATACTCAGTTTAAAGAATTTATATGCATGAAAGTTATATGTGCAATCAACTGGATTTTAAAAATACTTAAACCATGGAATTATACAAGTGCACCAAACTGTCTGAAATAATTAAATAATTCTCTTCTCTCCCTCTCCTCCAGGGAGCTTTTGTTAATTCTTTCGAAATTTTTATTCCAAGTTATATTTAAGACAATTATATTCCCTTTTAAAATTAAGTCATCCTACTTACAAAACCCATAATCTAGGATCAATGACACCCAGAACAGACAGTTTTCCCCATGTTCCTCCACAATACACACAACCAGGCTGGTCTGCACTGCAAACATTGCAGCACATATATAATCTTGGATGAAAATGTCTTTCTACAGATAGATGACAACAAAAAGCCACTTTCTGACAGTTGATTTCACTCTGCAACCTGATGCACCTTGGCACAATGAGATCCTACAGCTTCAGCACTCTGCAAACATGTTGTGATGTCCTCAGAAACCTTTCACATTGGATTTATTACTACAAGTCACAGAGCTCTGCCTGAAAAGATCCTGTTTGTTCTCAAACAGGCCTGCAAGAAACCTCTGGAAACATCAGAGCTGCGTGTTTGATAATCCCCAGCTCGTGGAGGGAATGCCATGGCCCACAGCTTCTGCTTTTGCATGGAATTATGCCAAGGTACACAAAGCTGCCTTGGCCTGGGATCTCCAGGGGTAACCACTGCAGCATTTCTGGGTCTCACCCCCTGCCCAAAGCCCTTCCATCTGCAGAATACACAGAGTTTATTTTCAGAGACTGACGTGAAAGCACAAACCAAAAGGAGTGCCTCCAAATATTCCCAGAGACTCGTGATGGTGCTCCAAGCCCCTTCTATGCCAAGAACTGATTCTTGCTCCAGGTTGTGCATTTTGATTACTGAGAGCTGCATCCCAAGACCTGTTACAGATCCAGCCCAGGACAGTAGCTTTTCTTTGAATGAAGGATAAATCTTCAGTGGAGGAAAAATCCACTGGTTTTGAACTTCAGGGTAGCCCAAACATCTGCCAAAGAGAGCTGCTGCATTTATTTCAGAGTATTTGGGGGCTATTCACTGACTGCTTCCCAATTCTAAACAGTTACATGATTTCCAAGTAACTACTTGAATAGTGTTCTGAGGGGAATTAATTTAAGAAATAAGGGCCAGAGGTCTTGCTGATGATGCAGCAACTGCTCACAAATACTGATTTGTAACCCCTCTCAATCCAACTGCACCAACCAGACCATGGTGCCTCCTGCCATGACAGCTGTGGGGAGTACCCACAAACAGCATCAGCAAAAACCTTCCTAGCTTTCATCTTAGGCAGCATTAAATCTCAAATCCAAGCAAGATGTTACAAAGCAGGAGCGGAATGATTGAAAGTTGTGCTTAAAAACATCAGGTGTAGGCACAGAGCCCAGACCAAGTCCCTAACCAATCATGATGTGTTTATTAATACCTTGCTAAAGGTGAGCAATAGGCTGCAGCTGGTGTGGAAAACTCCATAGTCCTTGACTCCAACACTTCCCTTCCTGGAATAAACTTCAAGCTATTTGGATTTGGTGTGTCCTGAGTTTGAATAAACATGCCTCTTACTGCAAAGACAAAAACAAAGAAGAAAAGTAATATAATCTAACCTAAAGAGGTTAAATGAAAGTCAAGTCCTGATTACTCAGCAAGCCCCGGGTGATCCCTCTGCTCCAGAGAACTGCAGCCTGGAGAGCCATGAGGCTTTAAAAACACAATCCCAGCCACAGGAACACTGATGAACAGAGCAACGTCATCTCACAGGAGACAGCAGGATAAAAGGAACCTTGGCTTAGCTTTTTTTGCTAACTTTTATTTACTAAAAAGCCACATCCTCAGAATGAACAGCAAACTTTCAGCATTACCATGGCATATAAAAACCCACAATGAGCTCATCTGTTAATTTTTAACTGGTATTTACCTGCACGATGCCACACTGCAGATGGAAGAGATGGTTTCTTTTGCAGAAGCTGGTGGAAAGGCTGTCGAGTTGTCAGATTATGATCTTTTAACAGCATATGACAGAGCCTAGACAAAAATAACTTTACTAACACTTTGCAAATTCCACATTTGCGCTGTCCCAAAGAAAAAGTATTGCAAATGCTTTTAGCTGCCTCAGGATTCAGCAAGACACGCCTGGGGTGGTGTCATTGGCTCAGATGAAGGTAAAGGGGGGAGGACAGTGGGGAAAAAAGAGAAAAACATCAAAAGAAAAAGCAAGACAGAGTGATGGAGTAACAGGCTTCCGTTTCACAGCTGTGAATACTTGATTTCTGCTAACTGTATGCACAGCCAACAGCATCAGGGTATTTCAAAGCAAACTGAACATCAGAAAATGAAAACAAAACCCACCTCACCTCACAAAATAATTATTACATACTAAGGATCAATTATATCTAGTTCTCCACCTCCTTATCAGCTACACAGGAGGAAAAGTGATAAACTCAGTAAATACCATCTTGCAGGGGTTACTCAGTAAGAGGCTGGCTCTCTCTGGGGGTCATAAACCAGAACACAAATACTGCAGAGGCTCAGAAGACTCAAACATGGAACAGGAGAGAAGCTCTGTCTCATGCAATGAACGTCCCTGGAGTGAGCACAGGACTCACGAACCCAAAAAAAGTCTAAATCCTGTTATTTGCTCTATATTGTGGGCTTGGAACCAGGTAGAAACCACAACAGGATGTGTAATGAAGGTCCCTCGGAAGTTCTCTTTTCTCTCTTTAGTCAATAATGATTATATCCAATTTTGCTTCAGCACAGAGCAGGTGTGCCCAACGCATTATGGTCCCGTAAGTTCCCCCTTATTGCTCGATCTCAGTAAGTTGTGGGGAAGGAATTTCCTCTTATTTCATGGCCCTGAAAATACAGGCGGGGGGCTGTAACAGCTCCTCATTGCCTGATCCCGCGCACATGTGGGGGTGCAGAATTACCCTTCCGTGCAGGATCCTAAGCACATGTGAAGGAAATCACTCCCGGCTGCACTGCCCTGAGCGTGCGGGGAATTACACTTCAGTGTAGGTCCTGAGTAGGTGTGAGGGGAATGACCCCTCGGTGCAAGGTCCTAAGCCGGGTGAGGGGAATTTCCCCTCACGGCTCTCCCTGGATGTGCAGGGTTGAGTGCTCAGGAGCTACGTGTCCGGAAGAACTACCAGCTGGTGGCTGGAAAGGGACTGAGGAGAAACAGCCTTTCGCTGTCCACCGGGAAGAAGCGTCACCCCCGCCCGCGATGAAGAAAGGAAGGGGAAGAGCAATGAGCACAGAGGGCGGCCCTGGAGGTCGCGGTGCCGCTAACAGCGACGCGGCCCCCTTTCAGTCCCACGGGGAAGGGGCGAGAAAGGCCCCCTCCGGGAAAAAGCCGAGCCCCCTCGGGAATAAAGCCGTGCCGAGGCAGCGGGAGCCGCGGGCCCCGCGGTCA